>WAAE01018305.1:36588-95260 GCA_013400495.1 Nicator chloris | reverse complement strand
AACAAAACAAAAAACCCCAACATACTGGATCAAAAATACACTTCAGAATCCAAATGAATCAAAGAATGGGCCTTTAAAGATCATCTGGTCCAGCCCCTCTGCTGTGAGTCAGGATCTTTCACGAGATCAAAGTTCTGTCCAACCTGACCTTGAGTGGGGCCTGCCCAGAGATGGGGCATCCAACCTCAAAATGTGACCTTTGAGATGCCCAAAATACTTGAGAAAAGAAAAAATAAAACAAAAACTCCGAGTTTATGTATTTATTACAACATAATGTATGCAGGATAATAAAGCCCATAAAATCCATATGGTATAGAGTAACACAAAAAGCAATAGGAGCATTTGTCTTATATTCCTTCTAGTGGGATTTTTTTTGCTTGTTTGTTTGTTTTTGTTTTTACTGAAAACTGCTGTGTAAAATAGTTTGTGATCTCTTTCAGTGACCTCTGAAGTCGCTGAGCTTTTCCACTAAACATCATAAACTTATTGTCAGGCACAGGAGATGAGATGTGATCATGACTTCTAGTCCAGGAAACTGAAGATTGGTCCATGTTCATGAATGTGCTGTATAATAGGCTGTTATAACTCCAGCTGGGTTATTAGGATTTATTACAGAAGGGAAGAATCGTGGTCACATTTAACTCACTGGATTCAAGGTTTACAGAAATAACCAATTCTAATAATGCTTGTCTTTTCTTATATGAAAAAAAATCAGCAGTGATACCAAAACTAGTGAAGTCAGTATAATTCAAAAGTCAATTTAAGTCATAAGTCATGAGGATACAAAGCCAAAAGTTTTTGTGATATTCTGTATTCAGAAGAAAATATTTTCCCACATCAGTTTTTGTTGTTCTAAATAATTTCTCTGGGTGCAGGGAAGGTGTTTTGAGATTTGATTTTATTTCTGATTGTCCTGCTCTGATTTGCTTGGTAATAAATTAAACTAGTTTCTCCCAGTTGAGTCTCTTTTGCTCATGGCAGTAACGGGTGAGGGATCTCTCCCTGTCCTTATCTTGACCTCATCCTGCCCAGCTGAGGAGGGCAGTGACATTAAAGAAAAAAAATGGCAGTTGAATTAAGATATTTTACACAGTGCATAATATTGGGCACTGTCCTTCTTAGCATTGAAAATATTAATGATACCAGTCAAGAAAACATGGTTATTTTGATGGTTTGATGGTAAAACATGGTGTATTTGTATTACAAAACCTTTAGATACACACAAGTGCATAAATACACATCACCCAGCTTTCTTTTTGTTATGTTTTTCTTTTGTTAAAATTTGAAGTTATGTGGTATTTTGGAAATAGCTTTCAGAGGCAACAACTCGTTCTTCTGCACGTTGTTGCAATTTGTTTCTGTTGTCAAAAACACGTTTTTGTAGAGCAGAATGATATTAGAAGGAGAGAATTTCACTAGGAGATGCTATTTGTTGTAATAAACTACTCTGAAGTTCATCAGTCAAAGTGAATGCTGGCACAGGCAATCATTCTAGCAGCCTCATTTGGTTTTTTAAAAAAGCACTCTTTATCAGAATTTCTACTCTTTAGCTATATTAAATGATTGATGGGCACCCTTCTCTTGATTTAGCAAGTCATCTAGGAAAAGAAATTTCATTTTTGAGTTTAAAAATATCTGGAAATGTGTACACACAGTTGTGTACTTATGGCAATTATTTTTTAAAGAAATAGATCTCTGTGTAAAGAGAAGCTGATGAAATATTAACTCTGTAAACTCATTCCTTTTGTTTTGCATGAGCACGTGAGGTTAAACAGGCTCACCAGAGGTGTTTATCAGTGTCTTGTCTGACGTGGTCATGGATTTGAGGTTGTCCACTCCCTGTCAGGGATGCAGGAATGCAGCCATCAGGGAATGTGACAAAGTGGCCTTTCCTGATGTAGCACTGGTGACTTTGTGTCATTCTCCTGCATCACAGAGAAGTTTCCAAAATGACTTGGCATTTTACTTCTAAATACAGGCTAACCCCACCTAACAATTCCAGTGTTTGGAAGTATGCACATTTATAAAATCATTTCAAACATTAAATTACTGAATCATAAAACTTAATTATTGAACCAATTAAATAAGGAAGTATTAAAAATAGAAAACAATAACATATAATTCCCAAACTCCATTAAAACTCGGGTGTTCTATCCATTCCCCTCGTGATGGCAGAGAACAAGCTATGAACACACAGATATCTCAGCAGAGCTCACTTGTTCTATTTAGAGGCCTGTTCTGCATCATTTCCAACTGCTTCACAACACTGACTTGTTAAACACTTTCCTGTGGCCAGCCCTAGTCAACCCATCTGTGTTCTGTGAAGTTCCTCTGAAGGTCAAACCTCAAAGATAGTTTCAGGACAGATGCCAAAATGAGTTTACACTCAGTAGATGCACTTTTGCTCTTTATCTTAGGCGGTCACTGAATGGCTCTGAGTGTTCAGAAGTCACAGCCCTGCAAAGTATAATTTGGATATCCATGCAATATTTAATCTCAGGAGATAACCCTTTCTGATCTTTTTGCAATTAATCTTTTATGTGTATGAACAAAATAAAGTAAAAGCCTGTGTTGCATGTTGTTGAAACAGATTGTTAAGGAAAAATATTAAGGAGAAATAATCGTGCTTGTCAGCTATTAAACCTGAACTAGGATTCTCTTATTTAATCTCTGCTATCTCTTGATTTTCATCTGGGACTGAATTTCACATGAATGCTGCATAAATATTTTAATGTCTGTGTAATCATCCTTTAAATAGACAGCAGTATTTAGCCAGGTCATTACAACCAATTTGTGTCACCTTTTGTCTTGGGGAAAGCTCCTCTTTGATCCTTACTTGGTTTTCCCCTTTCTTCTCCTCAATCCTTGCAACTTTTAATAATTGTTGTTAAACAAACAAAAAGACAAAGCAGCCTTTTCTTCTTGCAGGCTGTTTTTATGCATCTAGGTCTTAATTAACGGCAAGGATCCCCTCTGTTCTCCCAGAAGCAAGAAGGGTATTTTCCTACCCCATGTGTAGGTAACTGTGAGGTAACTTTTGAGGTAACTTTTTGATGAAAATTACCTTCTTTTACCACTGGTTCCAAGACTGAGGGACAGAATGGGTGTGTGGCATGACATGATTGAAAGACAAACTTAGAGCTTGCAGTGCATTGTTCCAAAATCAAATCTTCCCCGAGGTGCATCCCTCAACACTCACAGAAATGCTGGTCTTTGACACAGGAGGTCACAACCCCCTCCTGCATTCCTTAAACGGGCAACATCACCCAGACATATTCATCATTTACTGAGTTTATAGTGGTGAACATGGCAGTGCTGGGTGAGCTGTTGGACTCGATTTTAGAGGTCTTTTCCAACCTTAACTATTCTGTAATTTCCTGACGGCTCATGAAACTCTAGAAATTCTCCTCGCAACTCTAGCACAGTACAAATAGTGGAGCACAGCAGAGTTTCACAGGTTGAGTCTTTGCACTTCTCTCCCACATACAGAATCATTAGAAAAATAAAGTTTTCATTCCTGTGATTGCTCCTGCAAGATAAAGAAAAAAGGAGGAAAAAAAAGACTGTTCACTTTATACCAGAGAGGTAATATGCATCATGGCACTACTTTGAGATGAGATACTTCCTACCCATTTCACACTTTAGAAATAATTACTTAACACAGTGCAGCCCATTTTATTCACAGGAACTTTTTCTCAGTAATTTACTTGGTAGTTCTGAAGTGAAAAGCATCATGTGGTGTGGAAAGCCTCAGAGCTTCTCCTGCTGAGCTTTAGTTTTGTTGTTTTTTTTTGTTTTTTAATTTCTTTAGGCGTTTGATCATCATGGAATTGACTCACCCTTAACACTAATTGCCACACTGAAGAAACATTCACTAAAATGTAGTCTATTAGAAGCCAGGGCTGGGAATTAGGGGTAAAGTTCCCACAGACTGTGGATTCAGTTGTTTCTCCTCTTGGTGCACATCATGACCAAGTTCTGATGTGGAACATGCAGAATTTCCTCAATTGTTCTTGTTTTGGTGAAATCATTCATTTTTATAGTAGGCATTTATTCAATTACAATATCAAAGATAATACCAGTGGAATTACAGGTTGTGGCATACAAAAAATGAGTAATAAATAGGAAATGTGGAATGCTGCACTGTATTCATATAGAAATTGGTATCGAAGTCACAGAAGGGCCAAATTGCTGAATTATTGGAATAACACTATTTAAAATGGTTGATACCCTTATTATTAAAAATAAGTTTGATTTGTAGCATAAAGTTTCTCGGGAGGGACAGGATCAAACCAGATGTAGTGGGCAGTCAGCACTTTGACCACATGCAAGTAGTTTTGTAAGCATTTGTCATTAGAAGGGGTTCCAAACAGCTGCAGATGTCTGTGGCAGTGCATGATTTGTACTGAGACTTGCAAACAACCCTGTTTGTCTTGATACAAACCATTAGCCATTCCTCAGGGAAAAATGTCCTGCAGGGAACAACTCAGTACAACCCCACATGTGGAGTTCACCTCCAAAGCCAATATTGATTGCCAGTGGAAGGCATATCCAGGGTAACTGAAGAATTTCAATTCCACAGACTTTCAGCCCTTTTAAAAATGTACACATGTGTCTCATTGGATGAATTTTCAGAAGGATCTAGGTGACTTAGACAGATGTAAATAACTTTGGAGCTGACAAACTAAATCCAAGCCTGTTTAAATGTTCTTTGGATGGCTGGTCTTCCTCTGGCACCTCTGAAGTCTCGTTCAGTTTCATTTATGAACATCAGAGTGAACGTGGTGCCAATTAACATCTGTTTCAAATTTATTTCAGGTCTTGCACTGGAACCACGGGTTTCAGTCTGCTGTGATTCCATTTAACATTCCTTAACATTTTTTCCACTTCATTTCCTACAAGAAGTCTTTGTGGCAATCTACCAAAAGAGCTAAGTTGCTTTTAACCTCTTCTGAGGTATTTTCAGGGTTTTAGTAGTGCCAGAAGATGAAGGTGTGGCAAGGAAAAATAGGATTAAATTTTAATTGTCACTATTTTAAAGGGCAGAGTATCAACCGTGCAGTGGTTTTGCATGGTGCATATTCACATGCTTCCTTTCCCATTAGCTGTGAGATGGGCTCCAGTGGCACTTTCCTTAGGAATTTCAATGCCATCATTACCAACGGGGCAGAGTTAACTCACCACACTGCACAGTCATGGTAATAACTCTTTTTGGAGGCCTTTATGTGCTATGCAGAGCTATTCATTCAATTACCCTGTGGATCAGGCAGGGATGGTCAAATTAATAACTATCTCATGCATATAGAAGGTAAAGGGCCAAATCCAGTCAAAGACCTCCAAGTCTCTGAGCTCAGAATTACAAGATGATCATTTTAAGTGATTTTACCACAGGGACACCTACACCTGAGCTATGCATTGTGACTCTTGAAAAAAAGTGAAGTCGCCTCATTCCAGGAGATTCACCTTGCTGAGTAAAGTCCAGGCCCCCATCTCTTGTGGATCTTAAAAATCCGATTAGGTCTGGAGGGAGAAGGCTTTTTCCAGTTTTTTTCAGTTCTGTCCTGAAGACATGCATTAATAGGGGTTAAAACAAAAACAAAAACAAAAACAAAAACAAAAAAAAAACAACAACAAAAAAACAAAAAAAAAAAAAAAAGGAGGAAAGGTTCTAACACACACAGAGGTTATTTTACCTCCTATATTTTAATTTTAGTAGTTGAGGATCACCTAGGGCTTCAGTCTCCTTTCCTGTCGTAGGGATTCACAAATCCTTGTTTCCTTTACACCTCTGAACTGGATACCTTTTTACCTATTCCAGTGAAACGGAGCTGTGGTGCAGACTGGGGTAAAAGAGTCAGAGGGACTCCAGGCACAGTGCCCACCCCAGCATATCCCACCTGGGGACTCCAGGCAGGGATTTTGGGGCAGGTTTGCATTTGTTTGTCCTTTGGAATCCACCAAATTTGCAGCCCTGCCTTCAGCAGGAGAAGGAGCCATCCCTACCCTTCCCTGCTCCCATTTCACCCACTTAATCCAAGTCATCTGCTTGAGGATTCCAAAAATAAACCTTTTATTCAATGGAAGTTTGGTGTCCATGAAAAATGAATGCTCCAATCGTTCAGTGGAAATAATGGCAAAACTCCTGCTGACTTGAGAGGGAGCATAGAGTGGCTTTGTAAATGCACCAGTTATCATTTCAGTAAGGGTCTTTATCTTTATGTATTTAATTTTGTTCTAATAACAAAACAAAGGCCAAAAATATTTCTGATATCTACAAGAGGAAATAAGGCCTCTAATCAGTCTGTAGAAGTAAAGCATTATTTTATGCCTAATTAGTTTGTAATAGCATTTCCAAAGGGTTTCTTTTTCTGGAAAAAAGACTGTTGATGAAAGTGTCAAAGAGTTACTTTCAACAGGCTTTTGCTTCAGATATCCCACATGGACATTCTGTTATTTTGTGCTGGCTTTTACACTAATGCCCTGTAATTGTGTTTCACTTCCTCTGATTAAACTGACAAGCAATTTGAATGGCTATCACTTAACACATTGATCTGAGGCAGTGACAGGAATAGACCATGGCTTTGCTCTGTGAAAACAGCTGGTCCTTTGCTCTTGCATTCTTTTGGATGTCTGGTTGGAGTTTAAAAGCTCCTTTTTTGTTTTTATTTTTTTTTAATTTTATTTTCTTTTATTTCCTCTCTGTTGCCTCACGGTTGTGATGTCCTACAAAGGAGCATGCACTCAAAGTGGAAGGTTAATTGCCATGATGAGGATTGAGTTCTTTTCTTTGCTCTGTCTCCATTCATTCCCAACAGGAGCTGAAGTTATGGTACATGGGCAATTAAAGCTCACACTCATTGTTTGGTTGAAGGCAGGGTTTTCACAGGAGAGTGTCAGAGTGGAAACCCTTCTTGCCAGGCACGTGTCACTGCCCTCAGAAAGTCTGACACATCCACAGGTAACTGTGGAGGCTGCACAACGGGTGCCAAGTGGGGTCCAGCACTGGAAAGCAGCAGTGGTTTCACTGGACACAAGAAACATCACCCAAAATTATGGCAAATATTGTCTCACTGAGTACCCTAATTAGATGTTCAGAGGAATTTGGATTATTAAAGAGAATGCATATAGAGAAACCCTTCCCTGGGTGATCTGGAGGAAACTGGCAAGATAAGGGAAAAAAAACCTAGCAATTAATAAATCATTTAGTCCTCTGTTTTACGTAGAAATATTGAGTTGATATTGACTTTCAGCTGCCTGCTTTGATGAACACATTGTTGATTGGACATAAACAAGACTTGTTTCCTCATGGATCACCCAAGGAATATAAGCATAATGCAATTAAAAAGGAAGAAATGCAGATGTAATAGTCAATACACATCTCATCCAGAGGTCTACTGCATAGTGACAGATGCAGCCAACCAGTCAAAATCCTATTTTTCAGTGATATTTGTTAATCAAAGCACTGTAAGCCAAAACAGTTCTGTGCTTCCAGGGCACAGACAGGCGACATTTAGGGGGTTTGAATTCTGAGTAATACCTGTCTTTGTGCCATGAGCAGTAATTCTGGACCTAAACAGAACAGCAGAGTTGGAGCTTCGGTATGTTCATGAGAAATGTTCATTTTATACCTGTAAATGCTTTGATGAACCTCCAGTGGTCACTTCATTTGTCAGAGGTGCTTATTTGGTTCAAAAACTTCTTTGCTGGAAAAAAAAAAAATTCATAAAAGTCCATGCTGTGGAAGCCAGCATTACAGACAAAGATTATCAAATGGAGCCTTTTTCTAAATACCTAAACAGACAAAAAAAGTCTTTGCTTGTAACCAAACAGCGTTATGTGGTTCTCCTACTCCTCCTCTGAGAGCTGGAAAATACTGAAAGGATGTTTTTGAGGAATGCTGAGATGTCCAAGGAAGTCCTGCATTTAATTCCTGTGACTCCTAATTCACCCTTTAGTCTAAAACCAACCAGGAAGAGAAGAGCTACAGGTGCTGTGTAGTGAATAAAACATAAAACTGACAGAAATACCAGACATCAATATCACCTCCACTCAGAGCTCTGACAGGTATTTCCACTAATCTGTGACAGGGACAGAACAAAGACTCAATCATTTTATTTCAGGGTTTAGATGCATGAAGTATTGTTCATTACATGTTGTAAGACATTCTGTGCTTCTCTACCTCTCCTCTTTTTTAGTTGCCTGTATTGCATCAACTCTTTCGTCGACAGAATTTTAAGAGAATGCATGACAGAAGGCTTTGTTAATAACTATCTATGACTCAGGGACGTTATTATGCTTAAAATAATAGAATAGACTTTTCTCAAAAGCTTCTATTAAAGTAGGTAATTTTTGACATTTTTTATTTACACAATCCTTCACTAAGGGCTTTGATACATGAATGGGAAGAAAAAATTGTGTACCACTTCCTTTTTCTCATTTTTTTAGGTTAAGAGAAGGCATCCAGGAGCAATTTAAAATCAGATTGCGATTTACAGCTGCAAAGCAGTTGGTGGTTAAATGAGGAGTTTGTAGTGGACCCTTTGCAAGTAGCAGACTGTGAAGAAATTAGAATAATTTTGAATTCTGGAGTAAACATTTCTGACCTTCTAAATGGAAACATCTGCAAGATTTTGCTTAAATGATGAGTGGGGAGATTCTCAGCTGGCGTAAATTAGTGGGGCTTCAGTGAGGCTGATGTTTTTATAACAGTTTACATCATTCACATTTCTTTCCTCAAAAATTCTATTTTTTGTAAGCATTTAAGTGTAACAGCATCAATTTTCTGTACCAGCATCTTCTGAATAGAAATGTGCAGTTTATTCTATGAAAACCCTGACGTTTTACTCTGAGTCCTCTGAGCAGGCATTGCAAAGGAGAAGATGTCCTTTAGCTACAAGAAATACGCCGCCAGATTAAAATTCTCATACATGTTAGAATTTATACATTTTATAAAAGCACCCCTCAAACAGGAAGGGACGAGGAGAAGCTTCACAGGCATCAGCTCCCAAGGACAGTAGGACAGAACCAAGGAGAAGTGGACTTGCATGTTAACACTCCTGTCCCCTGCATTGACAGCGATCTAGATCACGTTACACACACACACACACTGCCAGAGCTTTTGGAGGCTGTATCAGAAAACCTCTCTCAGGTTATTAGTCTTGGCTCCTCCAGCTGCATTCCCTTGTTTCCCCCTGTTATCAGCAAACTTCAGTTCCAAATGAGGGTGATGTTGTTATAATATGTCTGTTATCTGATTAGGGAAATACAGATACGACTGGAGGGGTTTTTCGGTTTTCTTCATTGAGTCTTGGTGGTTTATGACCCAGTTCTCTCAGCCTTTCCTCACATGGCATTCTCAGTGCTTGGATCATCCTCCTGGCCCCTTTCTGGACCTTTTCAGCCTAGCCACTTCTCTTTTGCCTATTTGGAAATATTCATCAACGTTGAGCCCAGTATTGAATCCCTGAGGGACCCTGCTTGTGACAGGCTGCCAGCTTGGGAAGGACCTGAAAGTGTTAAGATTCGATGTTGAATCTAAATTATGAATTGTGTTTCTTTCAGACAGTGAGAAGAAGGTGGATTTTTTATTTTCAGGACCTCAAAATATCCCATCCTGGGAGGACAGGAATGTCTTGTGCAGAAGCTTGTAAAAAACATGCCCTTATAATGCAGTTTTCTTTTTACTTCTCTGGAAAAAAATCATGGAAATCACACATTTGTCCAAGATACAATCTCCAGCCTGATCCTTAGGAGGGCTGGACACTCATTGCAGCTATTAAACAGGCAGTTTATCTCATGTAACTCAGTATTCTTTTAAGAATTAATCATCAAGTACTTCAAGCTCCCCTCCACTGTCAATGGAGAGAAGCAATCCCCTGTGCTGATAAACTCTGTATTAAAATAAATATGCAAGACAGATGGGTGCTCTAAAAATGCCTGTCTCTATATATTGAGTATAGAAGGAGCTAAAATAACTAGATTTGATTCAGTATTTCAGAATGGTAAAATTAAATGGGGTGGTCCTACCCTGAGCACTGTCACTGCTTTCTGGAATGGCAGAATGTGCTACATTATAATCTGACTTTAATTAAATGACACACCTCTTATGTGATGGCTGCATAGTCTTGCCAGGGGGGAGAATTTCCTATTGCTGCATTGCTTTACCCCCTGTCAAAAAAAACACCCCCAAACAATGGATGTATTTTATGTGACAAAAATCAATGAGAATTGGAAGTTAAACAAGCTTTGTTGCTTAGGAAGGTCCCACCAGATGCCTTTTCTGAATTTTCAGTGCCTCAGAATGTTGTAAAATCCAGTCTTGGCCAGTGGCTAGAAAAGCAGGAATTTGTTCTCACCACAGTGATCTTGGAAACCCTTGTTCAAAAATACAGAGAAATACAAAATTATTCAGTGTATCTTCTACAAATGAAAAAAAAATCACCAACTAAATCACCAAATCCAAAATGTTGCTGCCTTCATTCTCAAGAGTGAAAAAAAATTCTCCATTTTATGGAGCCTCTAATATAATTTTAAATGTAAATTCTTCAGCCAGTTCTTTTTTTTTTTTTTTTTTTTTTTTGTTTAAGCTTAGATGCCAGTGCATGATTATGGGTAAATATCAATCAATAATAGCAGCTGCCACCTGGGAACCAGTATGGCCAAGCCCTAATCTTAACTGGTGTTTCAAATCCAGCTGCTCCCACTGATGACATTTCTGGAAATCTTTGGTTATTGCCAAAAGACAAGAAGTAGCTACAAAAGTGAATGATGCAAAACAAGAAAAATGACGACACAAACCAAAGTAAAATACTCCCCTACACCCAAGTTTTCCCACTTGGGAGAGGTTAAAAGAAGAAACTGCCCATGGCTGATATTAAACAAACCACTTAATTCACCAATTCACCACTTGAAGGCATTCAGATATTGTGGTGATGTGGCCTGCATAAAAAACATACATAAAATATAACAAGAGAATCTTCTTCAACCATTAATGGGTACAGTTTTTATTATTTATTTTATTACATACTTAGTTTTAATTATGTACCGACCTAGATAAAACTTGCTTGGATGCAGGCCAAGGATAAGATTTGCACACCTCAGGTACTGATACTGTGTCCAGCTCATGGTTCATTTTAATTTTATTGACTTTATTTACTGTCTGAGATTGCAAGGATGTGGCTTCCCCAGGTTTCTCCATAGTTGTAATTATTCATGCTACCCTGGAACCAGATAGACTCACTTGGTCACAAGGTAATTAAACACTGCTGAGAGCAATTGTGTTGTTTAAGGAGAACTTACTGTCTGTATCAGACATTTATGAGCAGATTATTTAGTGAGTGGCATTCTAGAACTGAGCATCTGTGGAAGGGAAGGGGCTGTAATTCAGTGTTTTGTTGCAAAGCACCACGTCCTGACCAAGATGGGATTTCTCTGCACCCACAGCAGCGTGGGCAGAAGGGAAGGGGGATTCTGCCCCTCTCAGGTGAGACCCCACCTGCAGAGCTGCCCCAGCCCTGGGACCCAGCACAGGAGGGAGATGCTGGAGCAAGTCCAGAGGAGGCACCAGGATGAGCAAAGGGATGGAGCAGCTCTGCTGGGAGGAAAGGCCAAGGGAACTGGGATTGTTCAGCCTGGAGAAGAGAAAGCTTTGGGGTGAGCTCATTGTGGCCTTGCAGTGCCTGAAGGGAACCTGCAGGAAACAGGGAGAGAGAATAAATACAAGTGATGGAATGACAGGACAAGAGGGAATGGCCTCACACTGACAGGGAGCAGGTTGAGATCAGATATTAGGATGAAATCCTTCCCTGTGAGGATGGAGAGACCCTGGCACAGGGTGCCCAGAGAAGCTGTGGCTGCCCCTGGATCCCTGCAAGTGTCCAAGGCCAGGTTGGACAGGGCTTGGAGCAACCTGGGATAGTAAAAGGTGTCCCTGCCCATGGCAGGGGGTGGAATGAGATGGGCTTTGATGTCCCTTCCCACCCAAACCATGCTGTGATCCCATGATTTCTGTCTTTTCCTTTCTCCGTGGTGATTCGTCCTTTCTCCTTTACAACCACCTAAACAAAGCTCTAAAGACCTTACTGCACAACTTTTTTTACCCCCTTTTTATGCAAAATTATCTTTTTTTTTTTCCTCCTGACTGAATAATTTAATTGTTAAGAGGACATGGGAACATACAAATTTTAGTTCCACAGGGGGGCTTTCTATAGCAAAAGTGAATCTGGAAAATGGGTGACTGCAGAACCTCCAGTGCAGTTCCTTAGAATAAATTCTAAAACCAAAATAATTTATACAAGTAAAAATACGATAAAAATATGATAAAATCACTGAACTGGGTACAGCAGTGATTTACATTCATACCACATTCCCAAGAGACTTCTTAACATTCAGTCTTTGTTAAAGTTATTATTTTAAGGAGTCTTCAGCTCATCTCTAGAGGAACAACAGAGATTTTGGAAAACTCGTTTTCCTGACCCATCTCCCTAGAAAATTGCTAGAATTTTCAACTTCCAGTGACATTTAGTCTCTGCTTCTCCTGGAATATATTGTTTAGCCTTTTCCTGACCCAAAATGAATCGTCTCCTGTCAGAAGGGTACTATATATTGGTATGTTTAAACCTAGATTTCTGCTTAAAAGCACTGATATAGCCATTGCCTGTTGTTCAAAATGTTTTTCCTTTTAGTACTAAGCTTCTCTTCATCACTTTTAAAAGGGCTATTGAACATTGCCATAGTTTTAAAGGAGTGATGTTCAACATTTAAAATAAAATATTAGGACAGATATATTTTTGAGCAGCAATTTACGCCTTAATAAAACATTGTGAGATTGAAGTTCTGAATAACCTGTAAATAATGGAGCCCTCTACCTAGGGGATGATGAAAATATAAAAATAGATCAGTGTTTGGTAGCTTTTGGATCAATAGATAATCTTTCCAGCTGTCTCCTGGAGGCTAAATTACTTGAAACAGTAGTGAGAGTGTCTTGGACATGCAACATTTGATGTTTTAGGAGATTGAGCTCTCCCAGATACTTTGGTTTACATCTGAAGCAGCAGAGAAAACAAGAGGAATGTCTGAAAATGGTGATTCCAAAATATCTTACATAGATTATTGTTATTAATATTGTTACTGTTTAATTGAAACCCTGAGCTTCTAAATCCTGAACTTTAAAGGAAAATAGTGGTCTCTAACTATCACTTCTTTAGTTGTGATACACATTGGGGTTTTGTCTATGACATTATTTTCTAGGCCTGCAGTTGCCCCACTTTTTGTGTATTTCTTGGCACCCCATCCCCTTCTTTTACAGGTTACTATTGCCAGCCTTGTTCATCTGGCGTTTTTTTTATAATAACTTGCTGAAAGTATTGGCTTTGCTTCTCATACATCTCTAAGTGATCCTAACTTTTCAATGCAAGGGTATTCATTACAGTAACATCTGTCCTTATAATAGTAATTTTGGTAGTAGTCATTTCATCTGTTTGGTGTGCTGAAATTTGAGCTCTGTGATTTTCTCATTAGTGGTATCTGGAATTATTAAAAACCAGCAACACAGTTCCAGTCTGGAGCATCTTTTTCCAAGGTTGACCATATCTCATCTGAAATGCACCGAGTCTCTGGGCTGATTGGCCTGACTGTCCTTGTCTTGGTTCTGTGATATTCTCTAGGGTTAGAAAAATGTCCTGTTAAGTACCTCATGCTGATCAAAAGAGTTCTGTAATGAGCAAATTGTGGGATGTAAATGTCCTTAATAGTTGTGATACATATTTTGGGAGTTTAATATTTTACTCTAACAGTTTAAACTGTAAAAAGGAAAAAAGGAAGGAGAGGAAAAGGTCTTTGTAAAAAGGAAAACCAGTGCTATACCTTAGCACTGAGATCTTTCTAGCATTCAGCGGCTGCTGAAATTTCTCACCATCTTTAAGTGCTTTTTGTTGTAATTTTATTTCATTTCCCAACCAAATGAAGTTGAAGTTCCCTGTATAAATAAGATCTACCCTTAATACCATGCAGTTTTACCTGTAAGGCTTTTCAGACATTGCTTAATATAAATGACTGTGTTCTGTCTTTATTGTTCAGGTAATACTGTTGACACTGCTTAAGACTGTAGGTGTTTTCTGGAATAACAGAACAGTCAGTACCTTGCTCTCTTTCACTTACCAGACATGGATGTGTTGAGAAACTACACAACTTCTCATGTCAGGTGTCAAACCAGGCTTAAAAACACTTGAATGTTATATTCACGGAGCTGGATTTGATGTTGGGTGACCTGGGAGGGAACTGCAGCCTTGGGGTAGAAATGCAGTGGAAGAGCCTCTTCTGAGCTGAGGGAGTCTGCAGCCAGGATGCAGACTGTGGGAATTGGCTCATCCTGAACTGAGAATAAATCAGATGGGTAGGGAAAAGCTCTGAGGAAATCAGAATGGAAGCAAGGCAGACTGAGAAAATTGTTTGAAAATATCTCGAGTACAAGCAGTATGCAAATGCGGTTAATGGTCACAAGAAATCAGGGTCTTGATTAATACATTCTCCTGTTGCAAAGTTCTCCTCATTACACCATGAATAGATGTAATTCTGTCCATAGGAACTTGAATACAGATATTTTGGCATTCAAGGAATTCTGTGCATTTCTCCTCCTTCTCCTTTTAACCCAATGCCAGCAGCAATTTTTACTTCCTTTTCATCCCAAAGTATCTTTCTTCCCTTTGCAGAGAAAGATTAACAGAGAAATGGCAAACGGCTCGATACCAAGCTTTTTCATCTTTGCAGCAAACGAATAAATTCCTTTCTATCCCTTCTAGGAATGAAGGCCAAAAATTTATCACAGAGCAACAATAAAATAAGAGTATTTAAGGACTTAAATAAATAAACTTTAATAAACTTATATTTTCAGCACAGAGCAGATGGTGTTTGACAGACCTGCCTGAAGCTATGTAGCATCACATGCCATGCTAGTTATTTTTCAATAATGTGATTTACTCAACAAATTTCTTTGAAATCATGTGGTGAAGAAGGGGGTTTGTATACAGACTAAAAGGCAGTAGCCATTTTATAAGTAACAGGTGAAGGACACTTAAAATCCCTGGATAAGTAAAAGTGGTGCAGAATGGGAGACTTCAACCATATTTGTGTGAGTTAATAAAATACTGTCACTGAGAGCGCTCAGCTGGATCTCTTGGTTTGGTTTAGTTTTCCAGCACATCCCATTTAGCATCTTAGGCAGCATGGAAGCACGATTTGGGAATTGCACACAGCAATGTGGAACAGGCTTTGCTCTGTTTTGGAGGGACGAGGGACCGGCCAGATGGATACCGACAGTTTGTGTTGTGTGGCCTAAGGGTCACAGAAGGGTTCCCAGTTGTTTCATGTTTCACAATAGGATGTACCTTAAGGGCCACTGTTTATATAAACACTGTTTATTTAAAACTGGAGTCAAAAAGTTACCAGATTGATTTGAAGTCAGGCTTAGCGTGGGCCTGATATTTCTGGGTCTGAGAGATTTCAGCTGCTAGCCTGCTAACTTTTTCCCAAGGAAAAATTTCTCAGGAAAGCTTCTTCTCAAAACAATCTTGGCAAACAACTCTCCTTTCTCAAAACAATCTTTCTCCACGCGGTGTTTTGCTTTTCTAGTTCTCAAAACGTTTTAGCTGTTTCTCTGGTTTAACCAGTGGGATCAGAGAGGTGTCATTCCTATTCACCAATCATGTTAAGTCTGTATCAGAACACCTTATAAAAAGTAGTAAGAATTAGACAATAAAGCCTTTTTTTTCTATGCTCTTTGCCTTCTGAAATATTTGGAGTCTCTCATCCCTTTTTCATATCCTACAACGACAGGCTTAGGAGGGATGCTGGATTTAGGTTGCCATGGGCCTGCTCTCAGTGAGAGTTTCCACCTATGAGACATACAAAACACCCAGACCAGGAACCTAAATTACAAACTTTGAGGTCAATCTCAAAATTTCTACTTTTTTTTCCAATGCACAGGAGCCTTTTGCTCTAAATAGTGCAGTTTATCACATGCTTAATTTATTTAGTGTCACTGTATCCCGTAGCTGACTGTCCTGGAAGGATTCCCAAGTTCCTGCTCAAGGACAACTTTCTGACCCTCTAAGTGGGTGCCAAGCATTAATTGCTTGACCTCACCATGTTGGTGGTGAATACAAAATATATCTGCCCTGCATGAGATCAGTGAAGAGGAATTGTGAACTACTTGTTTTATTTGAGAGCTGTAAAATACCATCCCTATGTAGTCTTAAGTGTCTCGGTGTTTGCTCTTTTGATTATTCACATTGTGTTAATACCCACAGGAATTTAGGGTTGTTTAGCAAATTATTCCCTGATTTTATTAGAAATAAGGAAAGAAAAAGTGCCAAAGGTTATCTTTGCCCTAAAAAAAAAAGGTCTTAACATATCTTCATATCTTTCTAAGCCAGTCCATTAAAGCTTAAACAATGAGAAGGGAGAGAAGAATTTAAAGAATATTAGATAAACTGAATTATTTGACTGGGAAAATAAAGCATCCCAGAACATGAATGCCACCAAGGAAAGTTGGTTCAGCAGTGGCACAGTGGACAGCCGGAGGAATTTTCTTTTTTTTCTAAGTTTTCTTAGGATATAACTCTGTAGTTGAAGAAACTAGAACCTGTCTGAGACTGGCTCATCTGGCAGTCTCTGCTGTACCATTCCAACAGTCAGGAGAGGCTTCCTGAACCAAACTTTCCTGCCTCAGCTTTATGGTGCAACTTCAGCTTGAAAAACAGGCTTGATTGTGTGCACATATGACAGCTGCTGTCTTGAACAAAATACCGGGGACTGAATTTGGGACATCTAAAACCAAAAGCCTGTGCTGATACTGCTCAGGCTAAAGAGATGTGGTTCTTCAGCTGGGGACCAGAAGAACTCAGTCAAAGGATGAACGCAAGAAAAGTGAGATAAAAATACCAGCGGGTGACACAGATGCCTCTTCTTGTGTGATAGCAAATGCTTTCTCTGTCTGTTTTCTGGTGTCAATTTGTGTGATTAACTCCAGAATTTGTAATGGATCCCTTTTAGAAAGCTAAGAGGTAAATTTATGTTTTGTATTAAATTTTAGTGGCACTCGATTCTGTTATGTTTGAATTTCTAAATAAAAAAGGCGATGGGTTTTACAGATTTCTAAATGATCATAAAAGCTTTGGCCTCATGTCATAATTAGAATTACAGGCAGGAATGAATGCCTAAAGCAAAGACTGGAACAGAGGCCTCTTGCCAATGCAGGGCTGATAACTGTGCTGTACGTGTGAGTGGATGTCATTGAAAGGGTGTCTTTAATCCCCATCCCACCCCAAAAGTGACTTCTCAATAGCTCCCAGAAATGTGCACTATTAGGCTCAGCTGGAGAGAGAAAATCGCTCTTAATCATATGCAAGGAACAATTCTAAATAGAAACATTTGAAAACAGCCTTGGGAAGGAAAGAGTACTGCCAGAAAGAATGGAAGATCATTTTGATTCTTGATGAAAAGCTTTCAAACAGAGTTCAATGTGCAAGAGATGTGACAAATCTTTAGAGCAGTTTTAAGAGCAAGGTAATACAGCTAACAAAGTCACCTAATGCTTTTTGTGCCATTGAACCTAAAAACCGTATTTTTCCCCCATTGGTTACGAGCCACAAAAGGCTTTTTCCCCCCTTTTTCATCTTTGTGAGGAGTTTTGCTTTGAGACTTCCTGCAGGAAAGTGTTTTAAGTGGAATTCTTCTTTATACTGAACCTAATGTCTGCCAATAGACTTCCTGTTACAGGCGTAGGGACCATTTTCCTTCTGTCCTCAAGCTGTGTTGCTGCTTATTATCATGTTTAAAATTCCCAGTGCCTGGCAGGATGGAGATTAGAAACTCTTAATAATCATTTTATAGTGAAAGGTCTTGCCAGATTTTTTGGAGTATTAGCTATAATATATGCACATAATTTATTGGTGGAAAAGTTCTGAACTCTCCGGTGAGTCACCTTAATCTTTGTTCTTATCACTTTAGGATTGTTTTAATATAATCTTCTGTGCCTCCTGCAGATAAACATGTTAAAAACATTACTTTGGAAATAGCAACTTGATGGTAGCAAACAAAAAAGCTGCAAAAATTTCCTTTGATGACTCTTTATTACTATTTTTTTTTAAGTTTATATTACCTGGAGGATTTTTCTCTAACTCTGTAATTTTGGGTTTTTAACAGACTGGAAGGAAGGAGAAGGGAGACCCACTCAACATTGCCATTGACAAGATGACCAAGAAAACACGAGACCTTCGGAGACAGGTGAGCCATGCTTTTGATAATACTGCTTGATTTTCCAAGGAAATTGTTGCTTTCCAGCTTCAGACTGGTTCTGCCACGTGTGGAGGTATAAAGAATTGGTGTCCTCATTTTGATATGGCCCTACGTTGCACATGACATGAAGCAACGTAGCAGCATTTCCTGAGACAAAAAAGGGAGAAAGAAATGCGTTCCAGGTGTAACCCCCAATGGTCCTTCCATGTGGGAGGGGAGGCAGATTGTCCAGACCTTCCCTGCCTTGGCAGCCCAAAACCCTCAGTCATAAAAACACTGCCATATGTGCTTGTTTGTGTTTTATTTGAATACTCTCACTGGAGTAACAGGAAAGATGAGCAGAATATGAAAAAGAAAAAAATATAAGAATAGAATATGTTCAAAGAGAACTTCCAAGGTACTGTATTAAATAAAGATCTTGTGTAGATACAGAAAGTCATAGTAAATAACAATTTTGCCAGAGAGGTGCATGCCCCATCCCTGTAAACACTCAAGGCCAGACTGGATGGGTCTGAGCAGCCTGATCTCGTTGAGGATGGCCCTGCCCGTGGCACAGGGAAGTGAACCAGATGACTTTTAAATGCCCCTTCTAACCCGAATTATCCTATGATTTTATAAATAACTGCCAAAGCTAGTTTAAACCATAAATTTTGGCTTTCTTCTATTACATTTATCATTGTGTTTTGTGATAAGAAAGAAAGGGTAATTTGAAAAGCCTGAGATGGAAAAGAAGTGAAAGGAGGTTGGCAACCAAAAGGGAGAAATCTTTAGGTTTCTCTTTACATCTTCAAGTTAAGGCAGGACAGATTGCTTCTTTTGACCTTTTTTCCTCCCTTTGAGATGATCCCAATTTTGTATTTTCTGTAAAAGTTTGATAATAACAATAATAATAATAATAATGATGATGATGAGGATGATGATGATGACGAAAATTCTCCCTGGTCTCTGTGGAAATGATCCCAAATCCAGAAAACTGCCCAACCAAGTAAAGATTTAAATGTATCTTCAGGTACCCATTTGCAGCAGGATCGTTTCGGAAAGAGTGGCCCCTGTAGGCATTTTGAAATCAGTGCTCTGCACAGCCAAAACTCAGCTCATTGCAGCTGTTCCTCCTTAACCTTTAGCAGACATGTTTGAAGATCATATTCTCAGAGCTTGTTTAGCCAAATAACAACCCCATTGCAGTGGACGTGCAGACAATATGAATCACTGAGTCTCCCATATAAAGCCTGGTGTCACATCTGCTGCTCAGCTAATGACAGAAGAAAGATCTCTGCTGTTCTGACCTCCAATTTTGTGGGATCCTCAGCTCTGCAGTGGAGCTGGGACCATGTGTTGCCTCCCACCTCTGTTCTCACTGCTTCAAGGAAGTAGCAGACTAACACATGAGTTAGTTCTGTGCAAGGCTCTCAGCAGTTGCCTGAATTACTCATCCCTAAAGCCAAATTTACTCTGAAACGTGATACAAAAGTGGCACCTTTCTTAATAAGCTGGGTGCTTCTCATGTGTATTCACCCCCGTGGAATGTTCAGCCTCAGAGATTGGAACTCTGGATGTGGGTAAAGTGAAGCACAGATATTGTATTTTCCTGCTTAAAGATGAAGCTTTTAATACAGTTTCTGATATTTATGGAAGTTAATCACGTAGGTATAATGTTTATTAAATTGTGACAGTTACTAGTAAACTAATCAAGATTAAATCATAATTGTGCTGGGTTTTGCACACAGAGGAAGATGGAGTCTGCTTCCAACAATGTGCATCCTGACTGTAAATCATGATCCTTCCGAATCATAATCAATGTTCTGCTTCATCACATGAATATAATCAGCAGTGTACCCACCTGTGTGTGTCTGCCCAGACCTGCCTGGGCACTCCCTGCTAAATTCCAGAATGTGAGGCTGTCGTGGAGGGCTTGGTTTAATGGGGAGAGAGGCCTGAAGATCCAGAGGAAATGAGCTGCAGTGGAGATTACAGAGTCCCACTATTTCAATCTTTCTATTCAGGGCAACATCACTGGAGAGAGACAACCAACTTTGAATATCATCATGCCTTTTGTTTTAATGAATTCCTCTTAAAGCTTGCTTTTCAGACTTTGGAAGTTTAATGTTAACACCATAAAACTAGATAATCTACAGCAGACGTTTTGGTGATGAAAAATATAGTTATAGATACAGACAGATTTTTTTTTTCCAGTTGATAGTCAGGCTCCCTTGCAAGTCTCCAGTAATCACCCATCTAAGACTAATTTTTCATTTTCTCCCCAGGTCACTTAGCTCTTTATTTTGGAGATTTGATTTCATTATCTGCAGAACATGCAGACATGGGAAATGACTGTGGATGGAACACGCAGTGCTAAAATTCCGCCTCACAATTCACAGTCCCTTCATGATTTCTTATTCTGATGGAATTACATCTTTTAAACTCATCATTTAAACTATCCTGGGATTTGGGAAATGATTATGTAGATCTAATTATATGTCTTACTATAAACTGCCAGTAAGAACATCAACCTAAGTCACACTGAGCAAGTTCTTGGAAGCAGACACACCTCACCAGCCAAAAGCTTGCTGCTGCCATTCCTTACTGGATTTTCATGGAATCACAGGGTAGTTTGGGTTGGAAGGGACATTAAAGCCCATCTCTATCCAACACCCTGCCATGGGCAGGGACACCTTCTACTGTCCCAGGGTGCTCCAAGCCCTGTCCAACCTGGCCTTGGACACTTCCAGGGATCCAGGGGCAGCCACAGCTTCTCTGGGCACCCTGTGCCAGGGCCTCCCCACCCTCAGAGGGAAGAATTTCTTCCTAAAATCTAACCCAGCTCCTTGGTACAATTTAAACAAGGAGCTACTGGAGAAGGTCCAGCAGAGGCCACAAAGATGATGAAGGGTCTGGACCATCCCCCTTATGAGAAGGTACTGTAGAAGTTGGGCTTGTTTAGTTTGGAAAAGAGAATAAGAGGGATCTCACCAATCCATATAAATATCTCCAAAGAAGGGGTCACAGGACAGACTCCTTCCAGTACCGCCCAGCGACAGGAAAAGGACGAATGGCCATAGACTAAAACACAAGAAGTTTCACCTCAACATGAGGAAGAACTTACTTATGTTGAGGGTGGCAGAGCACTGGAACAGCTGCCCAGGGAGGCTGTGGAGTCTCCCTCTCTGGGGACATTCCAAACCCACCTGAACACATTCCTGTGTCACCTGCTCCAGGTGACACTGCCTTGACAGGCAGTTGGACTGGATGATCTCTAGAGGTCCCTTCCAAACCTTAAAGTTCTGTGATTCTGTAACCCTGTCCTCTGGCACTGTAAAGCCGTTCCTGCTGTCCTGTCACTCCATGCCTTTTCCAAAAGTTCCTGTCCAGCTGTCTTGTAGCCCCTTTAGGCACTGGAAGGTGCTAAAAGATCTGGAAGCCTTCTCCACTCTGTGCTGAATCAGCCTTTCATTTTGAACAAGCTGGAGAAAGCACTGGATCTGCTAAAAAGTTGTGCCAATTGGCAAGATTTGGGATCTCTTTTTCCCGCTGATATGCAAGCCTGTAGTTTAAAAAAAAAGACAAAACCCAGAAGCTAAACAAAGACATCTTTCCCTTTGTGGTACAGCAAGCCAGGCCAGCAGCAGGTGCTGGTTGATGCCAATTCTTTTGTAAGTTTGTTTTTCCTCCATAGGAGGAAAGGGAGACACCAACCCTAGAGTTCCAACAGCCCAGGTAATCCCAAAGCAGCAGGCACAGCCGGCATCGCGAGCGCTGCAGCTCTGGGGTGACATTGAAAGAGAGAGGAGCAGGAGGGACACACCAGAGGGGTTGGTGACAGCACCTGGAGGCACAGCACGGCCTGGAGCTGCATGAGCAGAGCTGCTGTGCTGCCACCACCACTGCTGTCCCACCTGCCAGGGCCCTGCTGCCATCCCCCCTGTCCAGTTCCAGCTGAAAGCTGAGTGACTTCATTCTGCATGAGCCACTCGAGGTGGAATAACCAAAAGCGTTTGTTTTGCCTTAAATACCACCTGTCTGTGCTGCCATTGCAGCAGCCTGCCTGAAGTGTTACGTTTTTGTCCATTTGTGGTTTCCTGTGCCTCCAAGTGGAAGGAATTGGACAGAAATAAGATTTTTTTTTTTTTCACCACCAATTCTCAGTTTATACTGGAAATTATACTCTCATACAGCTGTTAAGGAGAATTCATCCAACTCCTACAGACTGAGGTTTATGTTATTACTAAAGCTGCTTAGAAATACTGCATGAAATAAATACTCCACAGAAAATGATCATTTTCTTAAAAACTGGAAAACTACCAGAAATTATCCAGAAATTTTTTTTTGAAAATGAAAAAAAAAAATAATTATTTTAAAAAAGAAACCTGAGAGTATTGAAAAGTCTAGTCTGGATTTTTTCCAGTAGATTCCAGTTTTCATTTTGAAAGTTATTAATTTATTTTCAGTCCAGCATTGGAAATACAAATATTTACATATAAATAAATACTAAAAATTAAACCCTCATTTTTACGATGGCCAAGGAGATTTTCCTTGTTTCAAGGCGTTTTGTTAGGTTTTAAATTTTTATGTTTCATCTGAAAGTAGAATAAAGCAAAAATTTAAAAGTACTCTATTTTGACTAATGTTGGATTTCTGCTTCTCCTTGCAGTTTTAGGCAGCAACATTTCATTAAAACATATATATTAATAGGAACTGTGGAGTAGAATGTCCTGAGATAACTGCACTTCCAGTTGCATTTTGATAAATACTTTTGAACATTTAGACTGATGTCCTGGGCTTTCACTTTAATGGAATGGATGCCTAATTGAAATTAATCTAAATGTTAGATATCTAAGTTTGGGGGAGCAGTATCAAAATGCATTTTGTTGCCACCTGATGATAGTTTTGTGTCCTTTGTGTGCTGTTGGGTGAAATCCAGCTCAACCTTTTGGACAGGCACCACAAAAAGCAGAATAACATCAACATCCTCTTAGTAGCTACATACAGGTAGAAGCTAAGATGGTGATTTTGGATATGGAAAAAAGAATTCTTCACACCACTGTCTGAGGCAAAACATTCCACTTTAGCACTTCTTTTTATCAAAAATGTCCTCTTCTCAGATTGCCTTTTCCAGACAGCATCCTACAAACCTCTGAGGAATCCATATTGTGTAGACACAGGACTGAAAACCAAAATTGTGAACATCTGGATTAATGAAATTTTGCTTTCTCTAGCATTATACTGTCTATTTAGGGCTTTCTACAGCAATGATCTCAGGTCCTTGATTCTCATGCTCCCTGTAATTTTCTCACCCCCTGTTCATCATTCTCCCTGCTCATTCCTCATCATCTGAGGCTCATTTGTTCCTCCAGGTGAAATGCAGAGAGTAATGGGCTGGTACCTGTGTGGCTACTCTGGCCAGCCAGCTTGTGATTTCACAGGACAGATTCCCCTCCATAGGACACTAATTTGGGTTACTCTTCTCCTACTCAGACAATTTTCCATCAAACTCCAGCTATTCACCATCCTGAAGACATTTTCTCTCTGTCAGATGGTTTTAAAATTGGCCGATTAATATATGTTTAAAAAAAAAAAGAGCAGATTTACTGTGATAAGCATAATTCCTGCAGAAAACCAGTCCAGAAAGTAAAGCCCAGAGTATGGTTCTGTTCTCCTCTGCTATCTGCAACTGCAGGAACATTGGTATTGTATAACCATAGCAGGTTACTGATCATAAATAAACCCTTTCTGTGATTTCCACAGTGGCATGGAGCTTGTTTTCTTTTATGATTTCCCACAAACGGCTTTCAGGTGTATCTGGGCTTTGTCCTTGTTACTGGAGATTTAATCAGAGCTCCTCTGTAGGCTGAAAGCTGTAAGATAGGTTTTTCCAAGATTTCTGCTTTGGTTTGGATGAGTTTTCTCTCTTTCTGATTGGTTGGGATATTAATTGGTTCTTCTCAGTGTCTGCTTTTCCCAATAGCCACTGTCAGTGTCCCAGGAATGGGGACACATTTTGGGGTACTCAGGATGAGGTTTGGCCATTTAGGCATGAACTAACATTAATAGTGACCGTGTTGTGGTGTCTTTCTACCAGGCACACACTCTGCAGAAGCCAAATTTAAAAAAAAATAAAATAAAAAAAGGTCATATTTGCCCTTTTTCATACCTCTAATCAATTCTTTATGTATAATGCAGGAAGTACATCCTTTCACACAACCCTTATGTATATTTGATCAGTCATTTACATTCCCCTGTGCTAAGGTGGGCTCTTGCACATTGCTTTGTAAGACACTTGGTGGACTCTGGGCATGATTTTCATCAGCCTCTTATCAGCCATATTCTCTACCATCCCTCCCTTCAATCTGTAATTATGATATTATCTTTTACTCACAGAATATCCTGAGTTAGGAGGCACCCACAATAATCATTAAATCCTCAGTAGTACTGTTTCAGTAGCTGTATTAGGCTGCAATTCAAGCTTGCAAAAGCTTAACGTTTGCTGAGACAAATACCTCCTGTAATTTATTTGTGCAAATTTGGTCAAACAAAGACTTTGGGGACAACGTCTCGATCTTACTCAGTTTTTATCAACTTCATACGTCTCTGAAAGGACTTGCAATTTACTGTCCTTTGTTTGATATGGGTTACACCAGTTTGAACTAGATCTTAGTTCTTAGGCTTATTTATCACCTCTGTTCCAGCCCTTGAGCAGCACCCTGTCTCCATTTGCTCTTTATGCCACTCACTTCCACGTAGATTAAGTTGTAGCACTGTTTATGAATGCTATTTAGGGCTAAAAAAAAAAAGAAAAAAGGGTTTAGCACTTTGAAGCCTGCCAAAAATTGGTGTAGAGTCTAGAAGGACTCTCAGAATAAAAAGCATGAATATTAACTCATGGAATTAGACTGATGGGACACCTAAAACTGTTGGAACAGATTTTATCACAGCTAACCCATACAATGTCAATTATATTATGGATAGACATTTACATAATTTTTTCAGTCTGTGGGCTTGAATCTCTGTACTCAAGGATGTGCATAGGTTTCTTCTTTACAGAATGTAAATCCTTTGAGGAAAACACGGGATATCCTCCAAAAGAGGAAATCTTACCATCATCTCATTGCAGCAAAGCTACTGTCTCACACCCAGACCAGATGACTTGCAAATGCTGTAGGGAGGGCCAGCAGCACCTAGAAGTTAAATCTTGGTGCTCTAAATCATGATTAACTTAATTTTTTTGTTTATCCTCTCTTTACTATGCTCTGTGAGGACAAGCAATATTTACTGTCCAGTTTTAGACAAATAATCTAAAGCTCGGAAAATAAAGTTGCTTCTGAAGGTGAAGCTGCATCACTTGAGTTATTCTGTGTTGTACCAGCATTAGCAGGTACACAGCATCTGAGTATTAAGATATAGGCCCAAGGGAAGCATGAGGGCTCAAAAAGCAAAACAAAATCTTCAGTAGGAAACAGTGAACTCAATTCTAATCAAACCTAACATACATTAAATAACAAACTCCTTTCAGCTTCCCAAAGACAATGAAGAGCCCACCCAAAGAAATAAAAAACTCATACTGAGGGGGCAGAGGGAAGAGCAAAGAGAGAACTTTGAAAATTCCCACCAGCTGATGTCAGTTATAGAAATCAGGTGGTGAAACAAAGTGGTTTTCCTTCAGCCTCTCTTACAGTCACTGGAGAGTTCATCTCTGGAAGGTGACTTGAGGTTTCAAGGATGTGTTTTGTATAAGCTCTTTGTACATGGGGAGTCATGAACAATCTGCTAATTTTGGCACCCTAAAGGCAGATTTGTGTGAGAAGTCCTTTGGCCTTCCAGCTATCCACTAGAGCCAGTCCACAGTGCAGCAATGGGTGCATTTCTGGGGGGGCTGGGGAGCTGTGTTCTCCTACTCTGATGTGCCCTTTGTTGCAAACAAGAGGGCATTGGGTAAGGTTATAAGTCCTGAAGGCTTGTTTGTTGTTTTTTTTAAATTTGACATCTGTATAATTTAAATAGGGGAGGAAAACAGAGAATGAAAGGGTCACAGACCTTCCCAAGCTCTCCTAACACTGTGAGAGTTTGTAAGAGTTGATGCAGTGTTCTGAAGATGCAAAACTTCCTGCCAGTGTGAAGTAGTAGCAGAATATCCAAGGAGGTTGTAACTTCAGAATTTAGTCTTGCAGGGATGTTTATTAAGATTTATTTTGCAAAGGCAGACTTGAAGCAAGGTCACACTTAAAGAGATGATCCACAGGAGTCTGTGCTGTATTTCCAAAGAGGAGTTTTTGGCTGTTTCCAAGGGGAAGTGCGGTGTTATTGCTGAGATTGCCCCACTCTGTTGCATGAAAATACATCTTGACAAAATGCTGGCATTTTTAAAGGGAGCCAGCCACAAATTAATCTAAAACTCTTTGAACTTAAGGCCACCTGTGGCATCAGCTCTTGCTTGTGAGAAACTCAGCACCTTTTCCTTGTTGCTTGAATGTTTTGATTTTCACCTGCAGTGACTCCAGTGCTCTTGAATATGGAAATCTGGAAGCTGCCTTCCCAAAAGCAGTCTGTGAAATGCTAATACAGATTTATTTCTGTGCCAGAGCTACATATATTCATTTAATATGGGTGCCCTGCGTTGTGTGTAGTTCTTTTCTAGATTTGTGGTTGTTTTCTAGGTTTTGCAGCCTGTACAGAGGTGTTAGGCCAGAGTTTGGTGTGATACTGGCTTAGAAGGCAGAGATAGCAATGCTCCACTTGGTGAAGTCCTCTGCTCTTCCAGCTCCCACTGAATTTATGGCCCCAGGAGTAAGGACACTCTGATTGTCACCAACGTGCTCTAAAAGAGCTGTGAGCCCCTGGCATGCTGATAATACTTCCACTTTTTGTCTGCTCCCATTTGGGAGAACAACTGGTGTATTTACTTCAGGAAAGAACTTTCAGTAAAATTTTCAAAAATCTGTTCTAAAGAATTAGGGAAAATGCCCTGTTATTTGAATTACAGTCAGTAAGGATTTTGATTTGAAATTCTTTGAATGCACCTGTCTTTGTCTCCCTCAAGATGCACTTCTAGGTGTTTATCACTGTGACTTTGAGGTTTTTATGGTGCTCTGAAGTGCTGCAGAGGAAATGGAGAGTGCTTTAATACTGCTGATTTACTCTTTCAGCTCTGCAGTAATTTCCTTATTGCCTAATTATAAGGCTTGGTTTAATTTACTCTACACATAATGTTTACTGATGCACATATGGTGCCATATTTCAGGAAACCGTGCCCATATCAGGTAGGTTTGGGTAAGGCTGCAGGGTGTAACATTTTCATCAAACAAAGGGAACTTTGATCTCCAACTGAACACTCGTGATGGATTATTTCTTTTCTGGCAAAAGCCACGGTGTAGTAACCATGGCTGCTTTTGCTTTTTGAAATAGGGCCTTCATTTTATCTTTTTTTTTTTTTTTAACTCAAGTCTTGAGCAGAGGGTTGGCTTTTCAAAGTGCCTTAAAAAGAATTAGGAGGCAAAACTCAAAACTATTATTGCATTGGAAGAGATTACTGCACATAGTTGGTGACTTATTCCTCAAATAATGAGCCTCATAAGACCTCAGATACTTCAACAAATCTTTGTGTTTAGAAGATGCCTACATCTGTAATCACTGCAGAGGAATAGTATGGAGTTTTTAAAAATCTTTTTGATGAAAGGGACTGTAAATGTGGGAGAAGCTCAATTGAAGTGTATAATGTTGCTGCATTGTAAATAAAAATACCCACAAACTAGACAAAAAGACAAAAAACCCACTAGAAATGTATTTCAAAGATTTCTGTTGATAATAGTTTTACATAAAGACACTTTCACTGTTCTGTAGTGTCATCTCGAGAATGACCTACAGTCACATCAGCTAAAGGAACTTACAGAAGTTTGGATTCATAACAACAGCTTCAAATATTGGTGTTCGTTGTCAATAATGTGAAGGATGAGGTAGAGAGCACTATAAATGTGGAGAAAAACATAATCTTTTTCCAAAGACTTCTCTGATTCCATTTTTACAATGGCTTTATGAGCAGTGGCAAAGTACATACAGTTTAATTGCCAAATGGGAATTCAACATTACATTTGTTTCTTAACTGACATTAATTTTGTTCACTAACTCTTTTTCTAAGTGTTATGAAATATCTTCTGAAATATCAGAACAAGAGGACACAGTCTCAAGCTGCCTCAAGGGAGATATAGGCTGGATATTAGGAAAAAATTTTTCACAGTAAGAGTGATAAAGTACTGGAATGGTCTGCCCAGGGAGGTGGTGGAGTCACCATCCCTGGATGTGTTTAACAAAAGACTGGATGTGGCACTTGGTGCCATGATCTAGTTGAGGTGTAAGAACATGGTTGGACTCAATGATCTTGAAGGTCTCTTCCAACCTAGAAATTCTGTGATTCTGTGATCTTTAATGTTATGTTCTACTTGTAATTACCCAAGCAGATACACAAGGTTTTGTTTCCAATTTTTACCATGTAAAAATTACTGCAAAGGAGAAGAAAAAAAAGTATGAGCGAAATGAGAAAAAAGACAACAAAACTCCCAACAAAACAAACCCAAGAACAAAACCCAGACTGATCTTGCTGCTGTAAGGGCTCTTTGAAAGGCGTGGATGATAATTGATAGTATCAGATATCAATCATCTCTGTCCATGGGGCACGATCCGCTGGTGACTTTGAGTGACTCTTGGACAGGATGATGAGAAATCCATTTTTGCAGCACACAATCAATTTTTAATCTTGTTTCAGCCATTGTCCAGCACTTCAACAGACAGGTCTACCCAAGAGCTGTCATCAGCTTCCACTGGGCTCAGTCTCCAGGTCTTGGAGAAGCTGATGACAATATTTACTGTGCCAGGCTGGTCATGCAGCTGGGTTAGGTGGGACTGCAAGTGTGACACGTGTGACATTTATTGTATTAAACCTGTGAGGCTTATTGGATCTGACTGCTCATAGTGAGGATAACTTCAGTAAGAGTTTTCATAGAAAATTTCCTCCCTTCGTGACCAAATAGCTGTTTCATCTGCCCAAACCAAATTTTTCCCCATTTTTATTTATTTTTTTACTCTATTTGATTAAAAACACCCATAAAGCTCCAAAGTTGCTCTACTTGATTCAAGTATCATTTCAACAGGGCCTGAGACAGTATATGAAGCTACACAATAGCTTGTGGCTCTTAGTTTAATCTTTGAATTTTTAATCCATTATCTCTATTCTTCCTCATTACCTTCCTCTTTGTCTCACCTCTTTTACATCAGACCCTTTGGGTCTGCAGTTCTGGGGACATTTTTGACACATTCCAGTCCTCTTCAGTTTTCACAAGGTTATTTTTCAAAGTCTTATCCTTTTTTTTTTCTCTGCTAGGTTAACCTATAGTTTTTCCCTTCTTTCTTCCTACATGTAATTTCCTGTTCTGCAATTTCATCCTCCCACATTCACTTTATCAAATTCTACCTTCTCAGGTCATACAGAATGCAGAAGTTAACCACTGTCTTTTCACTTCTGGGTTATTTTGACTTCCCTAATGCTTTTCACTGTCTGCTCAGTTCCTACCTGTATTTCTAGTTTTCCCACATTTTTGGTGGGAATTTCTGTACTGCCCTCTACCTGTTAATCCCCTGTATAATTCTTGATTTTTAGAAGTAATGAATATTTAATAGAATCCCAGCACTGCCATCAGAGTTGGGTCTTTATTGTTCTATCCAGACATGAAAGACAGAGTTCATACCCTGCTAATCCTCACATGTTTAAGGGATATGTGGTTATCATTCCCCCAAACATAATTTTTTCTCTGCTTTTATATAATTGCACTAATATTGCTAGCAAGCCTGAGGCTTGCTTTCATTGAAAAATGTTTTTTTGAAAAGGTATAAAATTTTTCTGTCACGAAAATTGATAAATCAAATACCTTAGGCCCTCAAAAAAAAACCCAGCAAACAAAAAAACAAACAAATTTAAATCACTGGGGATTAAGTACCTTAGCATTTGGTAGCTGGGTTCTTCCTTGCTTCGAGCCATGAATCATTTTGAGGAATCCTTTGTAGTGGCCTATGACTGGGAGGAATGTTTTTGTGTATGTTTCTTATACTCTTTCAAATTTTTGGTCAAAAATTGTCACTTCAACTTGCTTTCCGTTAGCAAATTCACCCCAGATCCTTTCCTGATTATGGCAGCTTCTCTGTAGAGAGAGGAAAGCTCACATATGGAAAATATATTAAGAAATTCAAACTAAAAGAGGTCAGGTTTAGATTATATTTTAGGAAGAAATTTTTCCCTGAGAGGGTGCTGAGCCCTGGCACAGGGTGCCCAGAGAAGCTGTGGCTGCCCCTGGATCCCTGGAAGTGTCCAAGGCCAGGTTGGACGGGACTTGGAGCAGCTTGGGACAGTGGAAAGTGTCCCTGCCTAAGGCAGGGGGTGGAACTGGATGGTCTTTAAGATCCAGGCCGTTTCATGATTCTAATAAGTATTATCTATTTTTGTAACAGCATTTCTTCCTGATATCTTTGGCTCAAATCTTACTTTTTTTCTTTTTTTTTTTAATATATTCCATAGATCTGTAATTTGTGTGTCCAGGTGTGATACATGTTCTAAATATTAGTCTTTTTGCTATTTAATCTTTGCCAAGACATAATTGGTGGTGTTGCTGTCCCCATGCCCAAGTTGCCATTCTTTGGTCACAGCCTCATGTGACACAGTCTGCAGAATTGACTGAGACTTTCTCTTTAGCACCGTACTGCAGCAGCTTCTGATGGTCACCACCTTATTCTCCAGAACTCAATTTCACAGCATATGGGAGGTGACACACCTTCAGTGCAGTGGAAAAGGCTTTCTTTTCATCCCTTTCAATTGAGTTAATGCCTGTTTGGGAGCGCTCTGCAGGTGCAAACTGGAGCTGGGCTGCAACGCACGTTAAATGGAAAATGGTGAATAAGGTGCTCCTTGGTAAACTTTTGTTACAGGCAGCTCTGTGCTGCCAGGCTTTATAAAGTTTAACAATCTGCTGGAGTCATTAATCTCCTGCTGTGCCTTTACCTTCCCGTGGCAGGATTAGACATTTAATTCTCTACTAGACTGTAAGTAGCACTGAGACATTTTGGTTCTAAAATTGTTATATTGCCATGGAAAACATCGTTTTGGTGGGCATTTAACCTCTTTGAGCTCAATTATGGCTGTGAACCGACAATGATAAAACAGCCCTAAGTAGTGCTTAGAACAGTAGAGCATGATGCTATCAAAAACAGCAACTTGACTGTGCACCATAAACTGACAAAATTGACTGAACTGGAAAGACACAAAAGCTGCCTTTGCACCGTTCATGCTTTCAAAAATATTTTCAGGTCTTGATATTTCCCTTCTATATTGTTTGTTGATCTGGCAAATTTATTAATCTGTTAGCTTTATGTACATTAATAAAGTTTTCTCTCTGACAAAATGTAAGCAAGACCTCAATTTAATGTGCTTCCTCCTCTAATAAATGAGGTTTCATGTGGTGGAATTCATGCTTTGAATTCATCTCTAAATTAAAAATCCAGTGGTGGGAAAGAACCTGAAACGTTGTCTTACGAGTAATAGTGTGTGTCATAATATTGACATCAGAAGCAGCATAAATTTAGGCATTGCAAAGGCATTTATTAATGCAGGTGTGTGAGCAAAGCTCTGGTGCTGGTTTTGGAATAAAACACGACAGGCTTTTGCTGCTTGCTTTATGTCCATTCCAATTCAAGTCACAGCCTTCTCCCATTCCCTTCTGAGCTGACACTACCTGGATGAAACTGAGATCTCTGGCTGCACAAGCCATCACTTAGACTGGACTTTGTTGCAGAATGCACAGGAACACACAGGATTGCTTTTCCAGTAGTTATTTACCTTGATGAATAGCTCTAATTGGAGCAAATAGACTGGTAATGGTGAGCCAGTACTTTTAAATGTCTTGTCTTGTGCCATTAATATTACCTTGTCATGCATCCATTTGAGCTCTTGGATGAATGTCTTGCCTTCATACTGCTGTCACATTTAACAAATGATTTTGTCAAGTCGTTCTTTACAGCTTGTGGTGAAGGATGGTAAAATTTGTGGTCTCCTGCGTACATAAAACCCATTAACTCTACCTTTCAACTTCAATACAAGGGCATCCTAAAACTCAGATAACAAATTCCTGAAGAAATTAGAATGCCTGTTTACAAGAGGGGCCAGAAATATTCTGCTGACACCTATGATTAACACAGCAGACGAAAAATAGGATGTATTAATTTTGTATTTATTAAACCTGTGACAGTCAGAATTCAGATTCTTCTTTTTCAGCTGCTGCAATTACGAACATCAGAGGACAGCACCCAGTTACCATTAGAAATGAGATATCCATTTCATTCATTCATTTTGATTCAGAAAGAGCTCTACTGTATATTTACGAACCCCAAATTGCTGGTTAGCTGATGCTCTTGCTGTCCTTTTTATTGATTTCTGGTATGTGGTTGTAGGCTGAAGATATTTAACACTGATGAAAATAAGCTGCTTGCTTGAACATCCTGAGGCTACAGTTACAATTCCATGGGGCACATTGTTATAACCTGATCTATAACATCACATTACCTTAGATTAAAAATTGAATTGCTTGTTCATTGAATAAATACAAGCCTTTGGAACAGATCCCTCCCTATGGCAGGGTACAAACAGAAACGTGCCAGTGCTCATTTAGCATTTAAAGTAAGGTTTTTTAGTGCAGAGGACAGTAGGTTTTCAGTGGCACATCCTGAACTTGAGCAAGCGGAATTTTTTAAGGATCTTTCACTGAGAATGAGCTGGAAGCCACGTGGGATTTTTAAAAGCTTCGTGTGTTCCTTTGGAAATGCTACCATTTGGCCTTTTTTGGTACTATGGGCATCAAAGTCTAACTGAGGGTACACAAATGAGGCATGTGACCTGGAGTTTGCCAGCAAGCCCTGGGAAATGGATGTCTGCAGAGGAGAATGATGAAATTTATGATGCACCTTCTCTGGCAGTGTTTCTCCCTTAATGCTGGCTATAGGGGAAACTATTGGTTTAACAGGGAATCACAAAATACCCTGAGTTGGAAGGGACCCACCAGGATCATTGAGTCCAACTCCCCTAGCACAGAGCAACCCCAAGAATCCCACCATGTGTCTGAATTTTTAAGTTAAAAACTTTTTGTAAATACTGACTGGAAATCTATCAACCACAGAATGCAGGTTGCATTGCTGCTGCACTGTTCTCTGACACTGAGCATCTTAGAATATTTTTTCTCCTTTTTCTTGCGATGCTTTGATGTACTTGGAGCAATATTAGTATTTGTATTGAGATGGTACCTATGAAAACTGTTCATGGATCAGGGTCTCATTGTGTGAGATGCTGTGCAAACAGACCCAAAGTGTGGTCTGAGCAAGCTTTTAATGTAAGAATAAAATAAGAGTCAGCAAGTGGATAGCAGCAGATTGATGAAAGAAAAAATAAAGAGTACAAGATGGAAATGTAATAGGTGGTAGCAAACACACACCAGCTTCCAAACTGTTGGCAGGTCTCTCTGATAGATGATTCTTTTCTTCTTTTTGTCTTCTGTCCTCCCCCTGCTTGTATGTGTTACTGAGTTAGCTATTCTGAGTGCCTTTAATCATTTTGAAAGTGGAAAAAAAAAAACTTTCCAGGTTGACTTGGAGTAGAATTAATTTTTAAGGAGAATTGAGAACTGCTTAATACATTGGCTGCTTCAGTTGGGATGGAAATAAAAGGAATACCTCCTCCAAGCACATATATGCTATTTTGCTTTGCTTGTTTTTACTGCAGCACTCAGGGAATGAAGGAAAATATTCAAAGTTAGCTTTCCCCTTATTCAAATAGAGCTGAGAATTGCTGTCATCAAACAGCAGATGCATTTCGGATTGTGTATTTGCAATGTCTGACAATAGGCCAGTTTTCAGTGTGATTGGGTGTTTTGATGGCACCTTATCTCGCTAAAGTGTTCTTGTCTGGACTGCAGAAGAGAGAAAATTGCATCTCTGGATGCTTCATCTAACTAAAAATGCATGATTTAAGGAGACTAATGGCTGCCCAAGCCTCCAGGCTGAATAGCTCCTAGCTTCTGTTTGAGTCCTCAGTTTTTCATTCTTAACAACCCAAAATCTGGAGAAAACATAATCAAGATGTTTCTGATTCATAATTCTACAGAGCAATTAAGCTTCCAGGAAGAATTATTTAAGATTTCAGTCATTTTTCTGGCTGTCTTCCAAATTTTAGTGAAGTTTGACATTAATTAGTGGCCATTAGGAAGGTGGAAAAGAGGTTAGTGACATCATTCTTACAGTAATATTGTTTCAAATAGATGTTTATATGGACTAACAGGTGTTAAATCTTGAGTAACTTGTAAGGTGTTTTTTCCTTCCTTCAGAATAAATTGTAGTATGTTTTCTAATCTGCCTGGAAAATGCTAAAAAGGTTTTCTGTTTATACTTCTTGGAGCTGTTTGAATGGGAATATAAAGCACAAGGCATCTGCTACACAAAGTATTAACTATTGCATGGAACACTATTCACTGGAGGAATTAGAGAAGGCTTAGAAATACTCAAGCTAATATTTTTAGTGGTTGCTTGGAGTTAAGCTCCTTAATCCATATTTGTCTTTTTAGTGAGCTGAACTGTTTTTTCAAGCAGTGTGAAGCTTTCAATTCTCATCAATTTGCCATGTCTTACATGAGTTATCACCATCATCCTGCACAGATCCATTCAGGCCAGTAGGATTAGGTGTATGTCAGCACAAATCCCAGGAGGGGTTTGCAGAGCCCAGGCCCTCCAGTTTTTAATTTGGCTTGCCAGAAATGTTGGAGAAAAGAAAGCAGAAAGTCCAAATTCCCACATAACGCCGCGAGATGCAACACATCAGTGCTTAAACATGAACAGTGGGAAGGTGAGCTGATAAACATCCTTTATTTACTGGTCTGCTCTCTTTTGTCCCAGCTCCGGAAGGCAGTGATGGATCACATATCAGACTCCTTCCTGGAGACCAACGTCCCACTGCTGGTTCTCATCGAGGCCGCGAAAAGCGGGAACGAGAAGGAAGTGAAGGAATATGCTCAGGTCTTCCGTGAACACGCCAACAAGTTGGTGGAGGTAAGTGACCTTATTGACACAGCCAGGTTTCCATCTGGCACCTCTAGGAGAGGCAGGAAAACTTATATACTGCATGAAATCTTAGAGGTGTTGTTTCAAAGCTGACCCAAACTCAATTTTATGCCGGTGATCGCCCAGGATCCAAAGCTGACCAAAGTTTGTTGGCCAAAACTCAACTTTATGCCGGTGATCGCCCAGGAAATGTTTGGATGACAGGCAGAGGAAAGTGCTGTGTTTTAGTAGTTCACTAAAGCAATTGAGCATGTTAGAAATGGTGTTTCCAGCAGTTTGTCAAAAGACATGAGCAACAAGAAGTAAGTTTCAGTTCAGCTTCACTAACGGTACAAGTGAGCTGAATGTCTATGAATTAAAAAGCCAGATGGGTGCTTCACAATCTGGTCCTGGCCAAGAACTGCTCTAAACTTAATTATTTGTCAGTCTGAACTAAAATAGGGAAAAAGGACCTACAGAGAAGGCACAGCCTTAAGAGCATCTATGGTCCTGAAAGGTCCGTATTTCATATATAAATATATACATAAATAAATATATAAAAATATTCTTATATAAATACACATATATTTATAGTATCTTCTCTTTCTGAAGAGACACACTGTAAAGTCAACCAGTGATTATTACAAGGCTTCACGGATGATACTGAAATAGTTTTATTCTACCATGAGGAGTATCAAATATAATGATTGAAACCTTGGGTACTCACAGAATGGACATCTAATAAAATTGTGATAATGTTCATCTTGGTTTGCCCTCCAACAGGCCAGGAACTATGAAAAATGCTTGTGTTTTTAAAGACAAATATAACTCAGTGATCTGCTCAATAACATTGTGTGGCATTTTTCTTTACTAGCAATGGTTTGAAGGCTTTGTAGCCACTTTGCAGCATATTTTCTTGTCACACAATGTGCTATTTAGCAAAGGCAAATGCAGTTAGGGAACTACTGATCTGACAAATACTGAATTATACCTCTGGATGTCTTGTGTTAAAACCAGACTTATCCTAATTCTTTAGAGCCTGAGCTGAGGCAAAGAGTAAGGGTTTCTTGGTTAATATTGACTAAATTTGGATAGTTCCCTGACAAAATAAGTGTCTGGATGTGGTTTTGCAGCGAGTGTGTGTTTTCAAATGTTCTGGAGCATCTCATTATTGCCATGTACCAAACAGGGAGTCAAAGTACCTTATTCTGCTCTAGAAATCAGGTGTTTGCTATAGTACTTAACTTGTAGGTGCCTAAAGGAAGGTCTTGGGAGTCTAAAATTTCTGTACCATGCTGAATCCAGTAAGGTTTATTGCTGTTGTCTGCAAGAGGATCACAGGGCTGTCAGCAACCTTCAGTCCCAGCCCCTGTGTGTATGCAAAGATTTATTGCTGCCTCCTTGTGACTGGAGCTGTGGCAATGAAAAAGGAAATAGCTGGTAAGTATATAAAGAGATGAAAAAAACCACAAACAAATGGAAAACCTCCCCACAATGTTTGTTCATAGTTATATGATAGTGGCAGTGGAGTTGTAGGCTTGTATGCAGTGAACATATGTGAGGTTAGTGTTATAGCAGTCACATCCTCCACAGATTTGGAACAAAGTGTTGCAGTGACAGGTCTAATAGCATTATTAAAAAGTTAAAAATAGCTAAGTAGATATTTTAAAAATACCAGAAGAGGTAATGGCATAAAATGAAAAATACCTTTTAGGGATGTAGTTAAAAAAAAAAAAAGGCCAAGAACTCCCTGCCAGAAAAACCCACAACTTTAATGGGAAGAAGAAAGAACTGTAATGCTGTTAAACTGTGAGAGGGAGAATTTAGGTTTGTTTTTAAGAGGAAATTCTTTACTGTCAATGTGGTGAGACCCTGATGCCCACAGAAAAGCTTCCCTTGGATCCCTGGAAGTGTCCAAGGCCAGCTTGGGTGGGGCTTGGAGCAACCTGGGATGGTGGAAGGTGTCCCGGCCCATGGCAGGGGGTGGAACTGGATGAACTTTAAATTCCTTTTCAAGGGCATTCTGTGATTCCATGGTTTTATGAGACCAAAAAAAAAAAAAAATCAGCAGTTTTAGTTATTTAGTCTTGGTTTTACAAGCCTAACAGTACACTAGATTTGTATTTTAGACCAGAGTGGAGATTGGTTAATGATTTTTAGCATGTGGTTGTCTTGTACCCCACCAAAAAGCAATAATGTTGATATCAATAGATGTCTTGGGCTTAATACCTAATATTTTTATTCCATTTAGGTTGTTCCAGACTATTAGAAGCAAACTCTTAATTGAATCTTGTATGTCTGTGACAGCTGGTGCTGTCTTGTGGGTGCATTTTTACTCTTTTCCAAGGATGGGTTCTTTTAGGTGGATTTTGCCCTTTTAGTTGTAAGAACTATTTCTGGTTCAGGTAAAAAGCATCTTGAAGAAATGCATTTCTACTGCAAGTGAAATTTTTAACCCCAGAGTTCAAGTTCATCAGTCTGCAGAAGCAAATACGTATTTGGAATATATTTATGTCCCTTTTATGCTAGATTTTGCACTTCAAATAGTTTCATCATTCTTACTTACTGATGCACAATGGAATCTCAGCAGATGGACTTCTCCGGTTTTGTGGGTCAAGTATCTTGCAAATAGTAAAGTGTGGTTTAAAGATGAGACATAATCAAGTGACTATGAAATGTAAGATGCTTTCCCAGGCACGGGGCCAGAATTGCTTGCTAAGATATGCAAACACAGCTCTGCTGAAGTGTGTGGAGTTGCACTTGCTCATGTTAGAGGAATTTGGCACTGCCAGTTCAATACTGTGAAAAGTCTGTAGTATTAATCATGAATTTTGAAATCCGAATCTGGATTTTTTGGATGTCCTACCAGGCTCAACAGGCAGCCTGTCAAAAGGTCAGGAAAAAATAATACATGTTTTAATGTTTCTTCACATGAAACCTACATTTTTTCCGTCCTGAGGGGAAAAAAATTGCACTTTTTGATATTTGTTGAATACAAATGGCAGAATTTTCTCTCCATAGCCAATACATTAAAAAAAAAAAAAAATTGTCAGCTTGAGCCTTAAGGAGGTTAAGTTTCTTTTATAGTCCATATTGAAGAATATTTAAATCTTCTCTCAAAAGCTGTTTTCATTATATAATATTTTCCCTTCCCCACCTCTTACCATAGCATTAATAACAACAAAGATGGATTGTCGTATTTCGAGACATTCACTGACAACTAGATTTGTCTATGGGTTTTGTTGGAAACACAGAGTGAGGAGTCACTTAACTATATTACAAATCAAGCAAAATAAATCAAATTGTCAGACAGATTCTTGGGGTAAAACATAATAATAATAATAAAACAGAATTTAGATGATACCACTCCAGGTTTGGATGGGTAAATTTTTTTTGCTTGGAATGTTTTTTCACAGCCATTTCTCAATTTTTTTACTGCCTTCTGAAACTGAGGTTAGAGAAGTGATGGTGCCTTTCTGGGTCATGATCTTTACCTCATGAATCCCATTATGTTTTGTAAGAAATTATCTCTGATGACTGAAAGTAAATGCCTGAGTTGTAATGCCAACTTCAGATGTGACCTTGGGAAGTCATTTAACTTCTCTACCCGAGCGCCTTCATTAGTAGCATAAGGTTAATGACAGATAATTCTAATACCTACCACACAAAGGCACTTGACTGATAAATCAGCTCAGATTTATTCAATGCATCTATCAAAGCACTATAAGGAAGCTAATTAATTAATTTTCATTTTTCTGTTTAGTAGAGGTTCCTTGGTTTAACTGTTGGTCTCCTGGAGCGTTTCTTGAAAAATTAAATTATTAAATCTAACAGGTTTTCCTGGTAGATGAAACTCAGCATCCAGTAAGCTCCTGAGAGCCGTGGTAGCAGGCTGTTCAGTTGGAATTCAAATTATAGTGGATTGGATCAGACTTTCCATTCTCAAAAGGATGGCCATAAGTCTAAGAGATTTCTACTAGTTGTTTCAGTTTGGGGACTTTTAATGCTTTTATGGAAATACTTCACCATTTTGGTGGTCAGTGAACATTAACAGGAGTTAAACTTGGTTGCATTATTCTTATTTCCAACAAAACCTGCATGAAGGGGTTTTTTCTTCTTCAGTATGAACTGATGAAGCACCACATTTAAACACCTAAAAATTAACTTTTGGGAAGTCCCTTACCACTTCTGCATGAATTGATTTTTATGAAGAATTTTGTGGAGCCCACATGGATCTATCAGTTTCACCTCATACAAAACTACACGATTTCTGGAGACACAACAAATAATCCAAATGTCCTTGTAAGAACACCTGGGCAGTGGAAGAACTGAGTTAGACAATGGTTTATGGTGATTTAAAGTTGATCCATGGTGATATAAAGTTGAAGTGGAAGCACATCAATAGTATTGTAAGGTTGGATGGTAATTTGTAGCAGATGAAATCTAACAGCACCATTCTGGTTTTGGTTTATAGTCTCTCTGTCCATTAAGTTTGCAGGAGCCTTTATTAATTTTCTCCATGTAATTGCCACTTTGAAGAGGATAATGGGGTTACTTTGGGGCAGTTAGAGGCTTGGGTTTTTTTAATTCTACAAAAAAGAAAAAGAAGAAAAGAGTTTGAATTTTTTATGAGACACAATGAAGACTACCTTTCATTTTCTAAGAATTGTATTATTTGGAGCTCCCTAGTTCAGACTGACTGAAATCTTTCCCGTCACAAATGTGGGAACAGGTCTGCATGCTGAAGACAGGAGGGGAGAAAAAACCACTGTCAGTATGCACAGCACATGAAACAAGCAGCTGGGCCTGCTCAGAGACCCCTTCTCAGATCATTTGATAATGAGAGAAAAGGGGCAAAATTGTGAAAGAAGATTTCACTCTGGTGGTCAACAATGGATTTAATCTCAATTTACATCAGCATTAACAGAACTAATATCCAAACCAATACTTCTTCTTTCCAGAAATAACTCTCAGAAAACCACAAGGAGTATTTGCTCCATAAGAAATGCAAAACTAGACTTTCTCCTAGGGAGTGAGGATCATCTGTGTAACTCTGCGATGCACTCGAGGTCGATGGAGTGCTGGGAGTTCACATGGGGCACTTCAGTGCCCTTCCAGGAGGCACTGGTGGCCTTCATAAGAAACAGATGACAGTGTTTTCTTTCTGCTTTTGTAAATATTGTATAAATTCATGCACTGACAGATTTTAATTTAAGACAGGCAAAACCCAGAGGAAGAAGCCTAAGAAAAAAGAATCTGGCTCATTTATTTCTGCAGCTTTAGTTCAAGGAACAAAGACTGTTCCTGCTGATATTTTCACACGTACTTGATATATTCTTTTTTGTTTAGCTGCACCCTGCTGCTTCATCAGAGTACACACCTAGCTGTTTGCTTCTGATGATGGAGGAAAAGTGTCAATATTCTGGCAGAGCTTCTGCATCCAACTTGCATCCTGAAAAATGTGTACATCCCTGGGTTTATTCTTACAGACTGATCAGCTTTTCCTCTGCATTTTTCTTGTAGCTGACATTAAGCTAGATAAGGAGTACTATTTAGGAGGTGGTAATCCTTGCTTCTAATCAAGGACTATTAAGAAGGTCATAGATTCGTTTAATTTAAGCTTTTCAAGTTGAGAGATTTTATTTGAAATTAAAGCTGTGAGCTACCTTAGTGTCCTAGTGTTTCATCTGCTCAGTTTTAATTTCCATCCCAGGCCTTTCTTCCCTGTGTGGGCAGCAGATGTTCCTAATTCCTGGTAAACATCAGGAGTGTATTGACATAGCTAAAGCCACAAGTCCAATTATTTGCAGTGAGACAATGAAAGGTTTGAACTCTTTGAATGGAGTTCCTGAGTCCCTCATGCAGCCAGATCCTTTATCTGTTCCACTTCCTTGGAGGGATAAATGCCTTCAAGGCAAAATGAGCTCCAATTCTTTCAGGATAAAACTTTCTGGTAATGCAGTGTCAAGGGTGAACTCTTTATCCTGCCTTTTTTAGTGACTTAACCACTGGATATTGGGATTCCACCGGGATCCATGCCAGTTTCATCTTCTGGTGTCTCGATTAATGCTGAAATGGAACCTAAGTGCCTTAGAAAAGGTGAGACCCAGAAATAGCTGCTGCTTTGTGACTTTTAGAGCCTCTTGTGTTCCTGTCTCTGAAGAAGGTAGGTTATTAAGGGAGGTAAATACTCAGTGTCTGCATTGTCAAGACTGGTTTTGTCCAAAAGCCAGCGCTGCCTTCAGGCAGAAAGGGTCCAGCTCTGAGCTTGGCACCTGCTGTGAGAGCGAGCAGTTGCAGAACCTGTGATCTGTAAACGGCATTGTTGACACAGAAACTGGGGGGAAATGAAACAATTTGACATGGAGAACTTGGCTACAGCAGATGCTGATCCCTCAGCATCTGCCCTTGGCAAATTTCCGGCCAAACCAAGGAATCCAGAATGGCTGGAAGGGGGAGGAGCTTCCTGATCTCACGGCTACTTTGGCAGTATGGCTCTGTTCCCAAAATTTCTTCCTACCAATAGACACCCGAGTGTATATTTAACCCATTTTCTATTCATTTGTCCCTTTTTGTCCTTTTTGCTGCACTTCTACATTACATAGCAACGCCAAAAGGGTTGAAGGATACTTTTATTTGTTCACACGTATTTCTGGAATGTAAATAAGAAGCAAATGCTATGTGAAGTTAGCAACTTGTGGGTTATGATGATGTTTTTCTTCCTTCCCAGGAGAGTAGAAGATTAAAAATTAAATTTGAAAAAATGCTAACTGGGAAATTGCTGCAGAATCCCCCAGATCAACCTGAAAATGTTTCTAGCTTTGAGACTCATAAAGCCAGTGCTGGGCTGGTTCTGTTATCTGATTTCCTAGAGGTCATTATTCATTAACAAATGACTTATCATGTGGCTTTACACATTGGAAAAAAATGCTGGAGGATTTCCTACCAACAAAAATGTAATGCAGCCACTTCTTCACATTTTTTCTGTAATTCTTCCACATTTTTATGTGTTCTCTGTTATTTATTTTTATGAGAAATACTTGGTTACCTCCGTGCAGCAAAAGCTATTGGTAATAATTGCCCAATATTTTCCAGTTACCTGATATTTTTTTTTATAATTAACTTTTAACCATGCTTATTTGAGGCCTCTTTAAAAGAGATAAAATCAAATTACTCGCTTTTTAATCACTAATATTTTAAAAATAGTTTTCTAGTGAATAACACCCTCTGAGCAGGGGACTCACTTCAGTCTGATCATGCTCTGTGCTGTGTGATTCATATTTTCCCAAAATAACAGGACTCCTACAAACTCTAGTATCCATTTATAGCTACTATCGCTTACAATCCCATCACACCCCAGTCTATGTGATTTATAACTTCTTAATAATACAATCAAGATCACTTGGTACTTTTGTTAATTAATTGATTGCATAAATGAATGATTTAGCTCCTCCAAACCAATTGTTTGAATTTGTAACCTTAGTTATAGCGTGGTGCAGTACAACATCTGGCATGTTGGATGTTCAGAAAGGATCCTTTCTATACTGCCTCACCCAATACCCTCACTCTTTATTTTTGACTCTCATGTCCTATTTGGTGCAGTGTTTTATTTGTGCTCTAACCAGAACTGATGTTTTTCCTCTTGTGCTTCTTTAAAATGGGTACCTCAGTCAATCTTATAAAATCTGTCTGTTGGATAAATTTCTGCTACTGAAGACAGGTTAACATTTTATTACTCTGTAAAAACTTCAGCATCCTGGCCTTTGTTCTGTGATGTATTAGCAGGGTTATATTTCAGTCAGTAAATATTAAGAACTGTGCTTTTACATGAGCATCTTACACTGTAAGAGCTTAATTAAATAGCCTGTCCTAGAGCAGAAAGTGTAAGAGAAATAATAGGAATGGTGGGGAATGAAAGGATGAAATACAGAAATCTGTGCTGTTATTTCAAAGTCACAACAAAATAAGAAATTAAACAAACAGCTCTAATTACTGTAGAGAAAGGGAATTAGGTATTAACAATTGGGCCATTTCAGGGCAGAAATGGAGGGGGAGAACTCTATAAGGGGTCAGAAAGTTCAGTAAAAGCTGTAAATACTTCTGAAGAAACTGAAAAAAAAACATTTACAAGGAAATAGTGAGTGTGAAGTATTGGAGAGCATTCAGACCTGCTCAAAAACTGAGTAGATATCCAGGGAAAATACCTGTCAAAGATTTGAGCACACAATGGCATGTTTAATGATGGAGTTTTGAACTGATGCAAAAGAAGAAATTGTAATCCTTTATCTAGAAATCTCATGGTCTTGAACAAAAGTTACAGCAGTTTTGATTTTAAAAGATTTTGCAAGAAAAATATATGTGTCAAATATTCAAATACAGACCACTGAGTAAAAGAATTGATTTATTAATTTATTAATCCAGAATAAAATATCCATCTAAATCCCAGTATCAAGGTACACTGGAATTGCACTGGAGTGTCTCTGCTGCTTCAACTGATGCAGTGTGTGGGCCATAGTGGATTTTACCCTGGTTTTTCCCCTCTATCCCATTAGCTGGATTCTAACAAGCACAGTGGTTATGGTAAACCAGTCATAGGTATTTCCCACATTGCTTCTTTTGTGTGTTTTCCTAGAATTCCAGGTGTTTGCAGAAATAAAATGCACCTTTTGCAGTTTTGGATTGGTTCAGTAGCTGTTGTTGTTGTGTTTTGACACCAATAGTCTCAGCCTTGAATGGCCTGTGCAGCTTTAAAATATTTTTTTATCAGGATAACCAGTAGAGTCAGATAAAGCATGTTTTTGTTTCCCCCAGGATAGTTGTTATTTGGCAAAATATTCATCTCCCGCTGGAAGCTTTTGCTGCAGAATTGCATGAGGGAAATTTTAGGAGAAATCAGGATGATGATATGGATGGACACAGAGCAGGCTGTGAGAAATAGGTATCTGGGAGAGCTGCTGGGGTAAGAGAAGGTTTAAGGTTGAGTTTTCAGTGAATTTATATCTGCTTTTAATGCTGCTGCTGAATATCAAACACGTACAGGGCTAGATTTTTTTTTCTCATGATTTTATTTTTTTTTTTTACTTATTGACAACCCATGGATTCAAGAAGAAAATCCATCATGTCATGTAGATATGGATCCAGAAATAAAGTATTTTCAGTCAGAATTAACCTAGGTGAAAAGTTGAGCTCAGTTATGAAAGAGAAAACACGTTGGAAAGCCTCAGGAGACAAAAAGCTCATTTAAAAAATATCTACATATTATGGAGTAAAATACCATAAAGCCTAATAACAACTCTCCCTAGTGTTTGAATATTTATTTTTTACCTTAATTAAATTTCCAAAGATAAAACCAACCACCTCACTATTTTCCTAGAATAACCTTATAGCAAATGTGTGGATCACACTTCACTAGAAAATCTGTTATGAAATATTGATGATAATAAAGGAGGACTGACTCCATGGCTTAGCATGAAAAAGCATTGGTTTCACTGCTTTATTTCCAAGCTTGGCTTTCTGAAAATCAAATAAAACAATTAAGTGGATTTTCTTCAAAGTTAACAGAAAGTTTTTCCTATGGCCTCAGAGCAAGCAGGAGGAACTTCAGCCTGAGGACAACTTCTTAAGAAACTTTTAAGTAGCTGAGAAAACGATTTTAGCATGAAAGTGTAATCTCAACAGTAAGTTTAGTTTCACAGTACACAGGTTATAAAACTCCAGTTTTGATGATCCTGAAGTGCTTCTAAGACTTCAAAAGTTGAGGAAAAGTGGTTCTGTAAGCCTTAATCTCTTTACAATATGTTATGCTTGGAAAAGCACAAGATAGAGAAGGGAGGAAAAGTCAAGATTTTATCAACACCTGCACTTCCTGCAGTCCAAAGGTTTGTAGGACTCAGGTCTTGCTTCTGAAAGATGAGTAACCGACAGGCTGCTGCCATCACCCTAATGATGGGGTCATTATGTCTGGGTGACAAAGTCACTGCTCTGTGATGAGACCCTTTTATCACAGAGCCAGGACTGGTGGTGTTGCTGTCTCCTCATCATCTGTAATTTCTTACTCGTACCCTTTGGGGCACCAATCAAGTTTTTCTTTTAGTTGTAATGAAATAAGGAGGTTTTGACTGTAGCTATGCAGAGCTGAAAGGTCTGAAACCACTGTTTCTGACATGACTGAAAGGGCCATGGATATGTTTTTATTTCAGAAATTGTTCTTGCTGCAATATCAGACGGAACATGAAGGCACTCAGCAGTGTGTATTAACAAAGGACAAGGACATTTTAAAATGGGAGAGGGGGAAATCAGAAAGAAGCAATAATGATACCTTGATTTGACTCAGTCCTCACTGGGATAATTATTCGTGCTGGGATGCCAATCTAGATGTAGAATTTATGCAGGAGAGGAAGATTTAGGAGGCTTTGTGAGACCCCTCTCAGGTGATAACAATGGCAAAGGACATCCCTTTGAACAAAAGTGTTTGGTGATTTTGTTGGTTTGCATTATAAAAATTGAAGTGTAGGTAGGAATAGCTGCTACTGACCACAGTTCTTACAATATTGTGTAATATTAAACCTCTAATCATCCATAGTATTGCAGCTAATCACTGAGTTACCTTAACACCCATTGGTTTAAGGAAAATAAAACACAAATAACACAAATGGGAAGCTGCAACACTTCACATTCCCAGTCTGTATAAGAGAAAGCAAGAGCAGATGAAATTTTGTACCTTGGCTTGCACACAAATATCTCAGTGTTCCTGTAGTCTTTGCCCATTTCATTGGATACTGGTAAATAAATAAATAGGATGAACAGATCACTGGCAGCGTTATGCAAAAGGTTCTACATCAGTGTAAGTATTAATTACACTAATTTCTGACACATGATTTTCAAAAGCCTAACAGATAAAAGCATTAAGACCATAAATCATTAATTTAATCTGATTATTTCCAGTCAGTCCTTTATTTAGTGTCTGCTCAATTAAAAATTGAGGTTAATGAATCTTTCAAATATACTATAATATTCTAGTATTCATTATTTCCCCCTTCCACCCCAGGTAAAATTCTATCCTTTTTTTCTCCTCTCCATCCCTTTTTGCATCAGAGAGGCACTTCTGAGTCACACCATATATTTTCATTTCTGAAAGTCGCTGATAGCAGTTTTCCCATCTGAAATGATGTCCAGAGAATGAGATGGCAAAAAGCCAGGCAGCAGTAGGAGCTCTGGAGAGCAAATGTGCAAGAACAGTTTTACCTTAGGTCTTACCTTACAGCTTTCTGTCTTTGCCTTTTGCTGCAGGAGTTACCTTCTTTCTCATCCATATCATGGCCATAAATCATCTTTTACTTTAGTTTTATTTCTAATAAAACTCAGAATTCTGCTGAGAAACTTGCATTTCTGTCCCCATTTTTGAAATTTGCTGATTTGCAAATGAATGAGGTGTTACCCAAAAGTACCCAAAATTGGTACAATCATCGGAATGATTCATCATTTTTATGCCTCACAGTTACAAATACAAAAAAAAATCTTCCCCAGTGTTTTTGCTGAGTCCAATCCCATTCTTTGTTGTTACCTGCCCTCATAAAGTCTTTCCTCTTGTAGAGGAGAATTATTTCCAACATCTTCAAAGCAGAATAGCAATTTCTATTCCTTCCTTTTTTGTAATGTTTGACACAAAAGAGTTTGGCATTTTGCACACTGTAGGTGAACGTGTGAAACAAGGTGCTTTTTTGGGGTAAAATGACAAATCTTCCTCCATCTTCACAGACACAATGTCAATGTCCATCAGGCAGGTGTAAACCCAGGGCTTCTAAATTGACTGAACTTAGAACTACAACAGTTCAGGTTCTCTTTGGGTGATGCTTCTTGCCTCAAACACTTTTTAATGCACAAGAGCACCAAATGTCTGTCTTGCATCAGTTTTGGGGGTTTGGACTGTTTTCTTCTGGGTTTTGTTTGTTTGTTTTTTAAACTCAAAATGCTTTTTTAATTTAATCATTAATATTACCTCCACTTTGTAGGCAATATCCTATTAGTAAACCTGTGGCAGATGGAGAAAAAGGATCTGATCATGGTGATTTCCATCATGGTGGTTCATCAGTGAGACTTTCAGACTCTTTGTTCCAATGTCTGGATTTTAACCGTAATATCTTTTGACTTTTGGTTGACTTGTTATTTGCATATCACTTAAAATAGTAGACTAGATACAAGTGAGCAAAAAAGCTTGGAGCATTTAGAAACCATTAGATGCAGCCTACTCTTTACTATATTTAAGCCAGTAGAAGTAAACATAATAGACTTCCAGGATTAATTTTAAATAGCTAGAACCTTGCTAACATACAAGTCAAAATGAATTTTGCCCAACTTTTGCCTTTAACCTTTTAGGTGGCTATTGTCTGCACCCTCTGGGACAGCACAGCAGGGAGACAGATTTTTAGAAGGTATTTATTGCCATCTCAAAGTAGAGGAATCAGGCAAAATATGTGGGATGCATTGACTGAAGATCCCTTTCTCTCCTGTGCATCTTTGTAGGGATCTGCCATCTTTGCAGCTCTCCCTTGGATGCTTTCTGATAGTTTAGGTAGAAAGCTGTTAGAAAGCATCCAGGGGAAGAGCTATGGAGGTGGAGAAGGATCTGGAAGAGAAGCTGTATGAGGAGCAGCTGATATCACTTGGTCTGTTCTGTCTGGAGGAGGCTGAGGTCAGACCTCATCGGGGTCTGCAGCTCCTCCCGAGGGGCAGCTCCCATCTCTGCTCCCTGTGACAGTGCCAGGATCCAAGGGAAGGGCTGGAGCTGTGTCAGGGGGATTTATGTTGGATCTCAGGGAAAGGTTCTTCCCCCAGAGGGTGCTGGGCACTGCCCAGGCTCCCCAGGGAATGGGCACAGCCCCAAATCTGCCAGAGCTCCAGGAGAGTTTGGACAACACTCCAGGGATGCACAGGGTGGGATTGTTGGGGTGTCTGTGCAGGGCCAGGAGTTGGATGTGATGATCCTTGTGGGTCATTTCCAACTCTGGATGTGATTCTGTGGATCCTGGGCAATTAGGGGAAAAATGTCTTTTAGGCAGGTCAAGGTGAGTTGCATATGGTGAACCTCTATGGCAAAAGTGGCAAAAGCTTTTCCCACAGAAGGTGCTGCTCTTTCCTGTGGTGTACTTCTGAATCTGCCCTCAGTTTCTTGCAGAGGGGATGCTGTGTGCATGCAATTACCTTCTGGTGAGAGCTTGAAATTCTTCATTTACATCAAATCCTTCCCTTGTGATAACACCATAATATCAAGTCTCTTTGCAAGTGAGACACCAGTGGCACGTGTGTCTTCGGGGAGCGCCGGCATTTCCCACCTCATGCAGGCTGAAGATTTGTTTCCCTGATATTTTCTTTTAAGCTGCAGCAAAAGGATAACATCCTGCCCATGGTCAGTTGGATCTTAACCTGTTGGAGCTCCCCAAGTTTATTTCAGTTTGCAGTGTCTGGCAGAGATGCTCCTGTTTCCATCTTGTGTGCGTGGAAAGCTCTCTTGGCACGTAACTGTAACACAACAGATGGGACACGCTGCATCTTGGCTGACCTCTGCTTTCAGCATTTAAATAGCTAAACTGATTTTATTGCCATAAAATAAACTTCCAAGAACTTCTTACGCTCTAGACCAAGCTAACAAGCGCCAGCTGACAGCCTGCAATTGGAATAGCTGAGGAGGACAGTTTTTGTGGTGGTTTCATGGGATTGGAAGATATTTCTATTGGTTTTAATGAGAACCAGAGGGATGAAAACTGAGATTTTCTTCTAACCAAGACGTGAAGTGAAAATAACGTTGTTGGGAGCGTACATGGATTTTATTAGTCAGAGTTTCCAAAGTCATGCTCGTGTTTTTCACTGTCATTGGAAAGAGACTGAGGACAAGCAGGGCTTGGAACATTGGCACCTGAAAAGTGGTGCTGAGGAAATGCTCAGCACTCTTTGTCTCCATCTGCCGTTTTAAGGTTTTCTCTGTCTCACTGTTCTGTTGTTTTCAGCTCCTGATGCCCCCGTTTCTGTGGGATTTACCCTCCTTTTAGGCTGATCCTGAGACCATTAGCTACCAGCTCTAAACCTTTAACAGGCCAGGTTTTATTTTCCAACAGAGAGTTCCAGGAGGAACTCATGTCCTCCCCTGCAAAACTCAGGGATGCAATCCCCTCCAGAAAAATAAACACCAGAAGTTTATATATCTAGTAAAATGTAAAAGACAGGAGTTACTAAAAAGCAGTTAAAAAGGATTCTTGCCCTATACACCTTGACTTCTGAGAGAGGCATAAAGGTCTCATTAACATTTTCTTACCTTTTTTCAACACTTTTTTGTCTTTAGAGATGATTATTATTACACCTTTCCACATCCTAGATTCATTTTGCATACATGAATTTAGGCTCCCTCCTTTCAGCTCCTGTCCCATTTGTTGGGCAGGAGTGTGAATGCACTTAGCTAACACTGACTGGGGGCTTGAATATTAAATATGCATATAAAATAGAATCATAGAATCATATTCTTAAAAATGTTTGACACATTCTTTAAAATTGAGCAAAATATATTGAATGCTTGTATTTTAAAAAACAATCTGACTGAGATAGCACAGCAACATATTTGAATTCTTGCTTGCTTTGGGCTGCTGGGAAAATATCATGGCTTTGTACAAGGGCCTTTTATTCTGATTTCCTCAATTATACCAACTACAAATGTTACACACACAGTTACAGAGACAACCAGATACCTGGATCTGATTACACAGACATTGGAAAGTGATTTTCCTTTACCAGATGTGAGCACACTATTAAGTCTAGTTCTAGATGGCATAATTTTTTTTTTCAGTGTTTTCAAACAAAGGACAAAAGAACTTTGTGCAACTAAATAATACAGATGCTTTCAATAGAAGTTATTACAGTAGGGAGGTAGAAATCTATTTCTTTTACTCACTGATCCTGTTCCCTACAGCTTTTTCTGCACAGGTTTTTGTACTTGTTTTCATTCTTCCTGTGTGAATTTTTCTTCAGTAATATAATAAATAAAAACAAGCTCTTGAGTGTTCTCCTTCATGTCTTGTACTCTAAGCATGACATTTTTGTTGTAATACAGATTTGAAAATTAAAAAGCCCAGCTATATTTCTGTGCATAAAGAAATAGAAATCTGAATCTCACAAGAGGAACTTATTTAGTCTTTATTGAGATGATTCATAGAAGGCGTGGAGGAGAGAGAAATAAAGGAAATGTATTGTGGCTTGAAACTCCACTTCCATTTCATAACCAACTTTATTACAAAGTGAAGAATACACCTTTGTTATATAAATAATCATCTTCAAGAAGTTCTTTTGATTAAATTAAATTCCATATTTGTGCCTCATTCTGCAACTCTGTCATGCTTATAATAATTATCATTATTATTTTTTCATCTTGATGTCTAAGAGAGCCTTTCCTTGTGTTAGAAGACAGTTAGGGCAGAATTAAAATTTCAAATTAATTAAATTCTTCTCATAGGATATATGAGATTCTCCACTTGCCACCAGAGCAGAATACTTGCTATGAAGGTGGAGGAGGCTGCCTGTAAAGACAAACGAGATTAAAACACCAAACAAACCAGCCAAAAGCCTAAACAGGTGCCAATTAAAACCCTGCTTATAACAGGCTGAATGTCAGACAAATGAAGTGGGAGAAAGTAAATCATCATTCAAATTCTCTAAGTATTCAATAATCTAATTTCTAATTCCAGTCCAATTTGTAATCTGTAAAATCCAGAAAATTTCAAGCTCTGTGTCAAAGAGTGATTTGGAAAGTGCTTCCAGAATTTTATTCTCACAATGACCACAAATCTTCTAAATTTTGTTTTGAAAATCCTACCAGAATGTGAGCTTATTTTTGCTCCCAAGCACTTACCGTGGATGCATTTGTAAAACTTTTCTGCAGCTTCCTCTAATGTCCTATTTGCCCAAACTTCCTGGGAACTCTTTGTGCCTCGCAGTTTCTGCTGCTCCTTTTACACAATGTGACTGTTCTAAGTGAAGTTTTTCAATGGTTTGTATTAACAATTCATTGTATTTTCTTAAATTATCACTATTTCTTCAACATCTTTATCTGCTCCTGTCTTGATGCTTCAGCTCTGATCTGATTTGTTTAGGTTTTAAACCTGCACCCACGAATAGGAGTCTTACAATAGATTATCATCTGTGCTTGTAACCTGTCAGGATTGTTGATTCCTTGTGATTGATCAGGCAATAGAATTTCTGTTTCTGCTTAATCTTTTCCCTGCTCTGCAGTCACTTGGTCTCATGGCATCGAGGTAGTCCAGGTTTCTTTGGCAGTTCCTCAGTTTGTAAAGTCCAAGCCTTTTGGCCTTGTAGATGTGTCTGTAATTCTGAATAAAAGAGCAACAGAGAGCTCATGCAAGTGCTGAGATAATTCAATGGAATTCTCGTATTTAACAGTGCAGATGTGAAATAATATCTCTTTGTAAAGCAACCCTTTACATCCCTTGTTACAGGAGTGAGTAGCATTTTGAGAGAGGATCTACTGGGAACACATGGATAATCTGAAGGGATAGTGTTTAATCATTTGTGGAAATCACTTTGTGCCTGGAGACTCTTGTGATACTGTTCTTGAAAAGCGAAGTTCCTTCCCACAAAACTCTTTGTTGAAATGTGCACAGGCAGTCTGATCGTGATAAGGGTAGGAGCAGGCAGTATTTAATCTGATTTTTTTCCCCCACCTCATTTTTTGCTTATGCTGTTTCAACTATTTTCCAACATACTGACACGTATTTTCTCATGTCAATGCCCTGAAAAATCTCAGGAATTCATAAAATATCTGTGAAGCTGGAGCTCTCAGGTAATTGATGATAATGGTTTGATAAATATACCTGCATTTCCAGCATGTGATTCTGTGGAGCTGAAAAATGGCAGGATGGTGCAGCAGAATGTCAGTTCCATTAAAAAAACACAGAAATTTTCAGTGAAAAGAGCACTGGAAAATAAGACAGCTCATTACATTTTGGGATGATGTCAGATGCTAACCTAAACACTAAGAGAACAGCCTTGGTAGTAAAGGGTGAAGCTGGCAGGTAAGAGTAGTGGATTTATTTAAAAATATCAGAGGGAATGGTTTGGAAGCTGCTGAATGAATCCATAAAACTGAACACAAAATCTCCTGAACCCTGTAAACAAATGCACACTGGGGATGTTAAATACAGAAATGCATAGTGGATAAATATGTTTGAATTATTCTGGGAGAACCTGGGACCTGGGAGAAGCTGAGTGAAGTATCTCCTATGAATGTTTTCCTGGTAAGAAATACACTTTTAGGTCAATATATTTGTGAAAGTTGGCTGGATTTGGCCAATAGGAATTTACTTGATATCAACCTGACACAATTGTTTGTAATTATTTTTCTTTGCAGCCACCAAGCAGAAAAAAATAAAAATATTATTTAAACAACTGTGGTTTTGGCATGTATTTCACATACAGATCCTATGTCTGGCACAATTTCTTTATTTTTATTCTCTTGTTATGAAAGAATTTTCCAGAATCTATCATATATGTTTATAATCAATCAAAAACCCTCAGCCACAGATATTTTCTTCTTCAATTACAATAATGATCTGGAGGAAAGACACAGGATAAATTACTGTATTAGTAACATCTTTTCAAATTGTGTGGGAATTCTTGCATATTTTAGAAGCTTGGTCATGTTTCCTGCAGTAGTGTGTAATATCAAACATAATGCCCTGACTAATTGCTGTTGGAACTATTTTACTCATCCCCCTCAGTTTTGTTTAGCTGATATATTCTTCATTTCCTTCCTTAAGCTGAAATGTGGAAATGCCAAGGCTCTTTTGTAAACAGCTGATAAACTGTGTTATATAAACCACCAGACTTTTCTGGGTAAAAAAAAGAAATGGTGAGTTTGATAAAAAACAGCCCATGGATAATAAAGAAAGTCAAGTTGACGCTGTATTTAGTGCATGCATTAGGGGGAAAATGCAACAGCAGGATGATGTGATCTTGGTTATTTTTTTTTTAATGTGCTCAGAGAGCCACAGTTGTCCAGGAATGAAGGAAATAAATTTTTATGTTTAATTTTCTGTGCTTGTCTTCCCTGTGAGGGTGGTGAGGCCCTGGCACAGGGTGTCCAGAAAAGCTGTGGCTGCCCCTGGATCCCTGGAAGTGTCCAAGGCCAGGCTGGACAGGGCTTGGAGCACCCTGGGACAGTGGAAGGTGTCCCTGCCCATGGCAGGGGATGATCTTTAAGGTCCCTTCCAGCCCAAACCATTCTAGACTTCTTTTCACCTGGAAATCAACAGACTGAGATAGGTGATCTATGATTTCAGATAGAAAGGAAATCCCACATTTTACTTAGGTTGAAGGAATATAGATTGTCTTTAATTTTTTACAAATATAAGCTAATATTTTTAGAAAAAGGAAATATGTTAGAATTTCCAAACCCTGTAGCAGTTTAAAGCAGGATCATATACTATCAGCATAAAGGATTGTATGTAATTACTCTCTTTAATTAAGTTTTGCTCACTGTTGAAGAAATGCAGCATTTAGCAAATGCTGACACATTTTCCTTTTTAAGACATAAACGGTTAGATGGGATTGCTTTGGTTTTCAAGAACTAGAATTCCCTTGCTTTAGCACTTTTATCTGCTTGAGCCTGAGTTTTTTTCCAAAGAACGACTGTTTTATTTCAAACTCCCTTTGAAGGAGGTTCAGAATTATGTGCAATTGATTGTGTTTGGAACAAAACATCTGCTGATTTTCACTGAATCCTAAAGGTTTTTCTGCACAGTGTTTAAACTTTGCTACAAAGGCAGTGGGGAGAGGTGAAAAGTGCTCTGGATCCTGGTCTGCAGAGGTTAAAGTTGTTTGTGCACCTGCAGGCAAAGCATGGAAATGCTCCACGGTGTAAAAATTAAGTTGTTGTACAAGGATGGATAAATACTAACTCCTCTTCCCACCAAGTTCCAAAATCAAGGAGACACCACTGCTGTTGGGCAGGTGGAATGGGAGAGGACAAAGATTCTCACCTGCAGAAAATGTCACCAGCCATGACCCTTTGGTGCAGAGGTTTTTCCCTTGGTTCTCTCGTTTGTGCTGTGAGAGCAGAAGCAGCTTGAGACTCTGTAAAGTTCCTTTCTTACAAATTGCTCCGAGCTGCTGACGCTGGTTTTTACTGCTAAGGCAGGATGAAAAGCCTGAGTGTTCCTTTGGCTGCAGAAAGCATCAGTAACCCGAGAGCCTGAGTCAAAATAATGTTCTGGTTTTTGTTAAATGGATGAAGTTGCAGAAAAATGAATACATTTTGGGCACACAAGTTTTTAATCACTTACAGGGAGTTTCAAATTTGTAATATTATAGACAGAAGCTGAGCCTCTCTTCTGGAATTACATTGTCCTTCATTACCTCCTGACATGTGGAATTAGCTTGTAAAAAATAATGCAGCAGCAGAAAAAATATTATGATTCTTATTGTCTCTGGTTCATCATCATGAGATTATTTTGTTTTGTTTTGTTAACAGACTAATGCAGATTGAGACATCACTGCCAAGTTAAAATGCTCTCCCAATTTAGACCTGGGACATTTATTATCTATCTTTTTACAGTGGACATGAAGTTTTAACTCACTAAAAACAGAAAACTGCTTGATAGCAGCATCTGGGCCATCAGTAAATATTCAGGAGGATTATTCTCCTAGTTAATTTGAAAACAGCCTGCAGTCCAGAAAAGAAATCCACTCCAAAATCCTCCTGAATTGTTCTCAAGCTGGATAGAATATTTATTGCTGGGGTTAGGTGGGAATTCTTTTCTAATTGGCTTATCCACTGTATAAAGGAAAGTTTTTCCTTCAGAGCAGACAAAATGTGAGAGTTTGTTTAGTCGTTTAATAGATGTTTAGTTATTTAGTTAATGTAATAAATTTACTTCCTGTTCTGCAAGTAAAGATTAGACAGCTTATAAAAAACTCAGGGAGCTGCTTGAAGCTGGTGGTGTTGGCATTTGTTGTTTTTACCCATATTTAGGGAGTTTTATGAAAGCCTGTGGTCTCATATACTGACTTGGGTCTGCAAAGCAATATCATCAATCTGGGTATGAGTCTCACAGAGGAAGGAGCACAAGATTGTCACATTTGCATATTCTGGTGAGAACATGCAGAAAACTGGGCACTACAGACTTCAATACCTTGAGGAAAGGAGCCCTTTATTAAAGGAAAACCAGAATTTTGGTTAATATATGAGTGCACTTCTAATGTGAAGAACAGCTCACTAAAGCCAATGAGTGATTCTGGACATGGATAAAAATGCTTCAAAATACTTGAGGAGCTTTCACTAGCATATTTGGGCATCTAAACTCCAATCTGAACAACATTTCTTAGGAAAAAGAACTGCCACTTGAGCCCTCTCAGCAGCATATTTGGCATTTGACTGAGGACTGAAGATGGGCTTCAATTGCACTGCATAAATCCAGGGTAAGAACACGAGTTCAGTCCAGTATGACTAATTATACCAGTGGAGATGAGTGCAGTATCTGCCCTACTTCATTTTTAGGGTTTTTCAGAGGAAGATTTATTCCTGCCTGGAATGTCCGTTTGAATGCCGGTGTCGAATGTTAGCTGGAGTGTCAAATGTGAGTTTGAGTGTCTGGAGTTTGAATTTGGGTTCCTCTAGCCCATGTAGATGAAACCAGCATTTCTCAGGCTGTTGAAACACTGCAGGGTTGTTTTTCCCCTGCCATAAATCATGTGAATTCAAGTAGAACATTGAGACTTTCAACTTGACTGTGTTTGCGTTTAAGCCTTTCTCTTGAAATGAGATCGAGATATTAAATTTAAATCACCTCTGTGCTCCCTTCTCAAATTGAATGCTTGCCTAAACTGGGAATAACAGAATGTGAAAATCAGCTGTTCCTCTGTGAACTTCTGAAATGAGTAATGCTGATCTGAAATACACCAGTGTTGTCTCAGCAGCTGTCCTGCTCAAATCTCCTCAGCACAAGTCCATTTGCCTTTGTTGATACTGGGTTTTGACAGCTAGGAAACAAAAATTTAGGAATTTTGACCTCAATTGATAAACTGAAAAATACTTTTTTTGTTTGAAATTTTAATATTTAATAATCCTGAATGGCTACATGACTATTGGTGTTATATTTTTCAAATTGGGTGATTTTACCTCATTTCTTGATGTGTTTCTTAAGACTGCAGTATAATGTTGGTGTAAGTAGCAGTTAATATCCTGCAGACCATTTGTCTGTCATTCCCTCAGAAAAGGTGGTTTCTCAGATGGGAGTTGCCTAGGGTAAGTTATATTTCCATTGCCTCAGAAATGGAATTGATTTCCTTGAGCTTACACAAACAAACATTTCCAACAGCTGTTACCCCAAAACCACTGAGCTCATTTCTCCTGTCACTCACACCAGCAAAATCAGGATTAATTCTCCCGTGGCAGGTGACCCTGTAATGTAAAATACACAGAAAGAATCAATATTTTGATACATCAGAAACCCATTTTTGGAGAAAGGCAGAGGAAAAGGTAGGATTAAGGCTGTCAGCAGTGAGAAGCTGGAGCACGTGCTGCCGTTGGGGACCTGCTGTCTCTGGGAGGAACCCCTGTCACACGCTTGGCTCAGCCACGGTCCCAGCACTGCTTCTGCTCCTTCCCCTGCCCTTTCAGCTGGCAGCAGGCTGTCAGCAGGGCAGCTGTCAAGGGCTTTAAAGAGAGAAAAAAAAATAGTAATGGGAAGAAAGTAAAGATTTGAAATAAATAAAAAAATAAATCATCAGTTTCCTGACAGTAGGGAAAAAACAAAAAGTGTATTTAAGAGCTGAAGCACAAAATACTCACCTGAATCTTCAGCTTATTGTTATTCTGGCTTCATTCTAATGCAGTTCCTTCCTGTTCAATATCAGTTTATAAAGCTGTGTTCACTGACCCCCAATAACTAACAAATCCCTCTGTGCAGCTAGATGAATAAATTCCAGTTTGTGGTAGTGCAAATGTATGCTGATGGCTGTTCAGTGAATACATAACACATTGACCATTAAAGAGTTGTGGGTTAGAAGAATAAAAGTACATAGGATTGATGTATTTCAGTAATACATCATTCATTATTTCTGGTAGCAATGGTGTATACATTTTTTCATACAGACTGTGATGTGCTCTTTGGCCAGGAAATCATGCCTTGTTCATGCCAGTGAAAGAAAAGCTTTGGTGATCCATTGTCACATTTAGAAAATACTATTTTATTATTAATTTCAATACAAGAGGTGGCACTACAGAGACACTTCTACACAGAGTGTCTTGAAGATTTCTGGATTGCCACTGTGCAGATGGAGAAGTGAAAACACAGAAACATTTGCGCATTGTTGGTGGAGTGATTCTGGTATTCTTTTCTACCTCAGTTTTTCAAAGCTACAATTCATCGACCAGAGTGTGCTCTGGGAGCCAGGGCTGGAGTAAATCACTGCAGCTCTGCTGCTCTGCATGAGCTGAGGATCTCCAGCTTTGTCTCAGGGCTTGGATTGAGTGGAGAGGCTTCATTTCGTGTGAGGCTTGATGGGGTTTGTGTCTGTACTTCAGAATTCTGGAGTGAGACAATGAATAGAACCTTTACTGTGGAAGTGCTGAATTGTTTGTTTGTAGCTGCACTTGAACCCCCTTTCTCTCTTGCTCTCACACACATAACTTAAAGAATTCCTATTTAAAATTTGCTAACTTTTTTAATGTCTTCGAGGCTTCTGTTGCTGTTTCTCACTCTAAGAACAGGGATTGGTTTTCAGATAAATAGAATTGAGCTGACTGCAATCCACTTTAAATAACATGAGTAGTGATCAGAACTTTTATCATTTTTGTGTTGTTTGGGGAGTCTGAGCTATTACAGACATCTGAGTGGAGGCAGCAATAACCCATTAAACACATCAGAGGCACCAGCATCTCATCTGTTCTGATGACACAAAGAAGTTCTCTGAAAGAAAAAATCCTTCAAATATATGTTTTACTTTTAATTTTTCTTTGATCTTCCAAGTGCATAAAAATATCGTAAGAACCTAGGTAACGTGGAATTTAATTTAAAAGATTAATTTTTTAGACTCAACTAATAATCCTTTGGGTCATATTCCAAGCACAGAGATGCACATGCAAAAAAATTATGAAGGGATATCAAACTTCTTTTAGCTTAAAATGTCACCTCCACTGGTGGTATCTTCTTGGTATATCCCATTTTAAGTTTTTTTTTCATTTGGTTTGGGGTTTTTTTTGGTTTTTTTT
>WAAE01018305.1:0-36581 GCA_013400495.1 Nicator chloris | reverse complement strand
TTTGGTTTGGGGTTTTTTTGATTTTTTGGGGGGGGGGGGCGGGTTGTGAGTTTTTTGTTTGCGTTTTGTTTGTTTGTTTGTCTTGGGATTGGGGGGTTTGTTTGTTTTTGGGGGTTTGTTTTGGTTTTTTAAAGTCCTAAAGTTCTGTGAATTTACTCTAAGCACAAATATTCCTAAGGGATACAAATATTCCTGCTGTACAGTAGATAAATGTGATTTTTCCTTATTCTCTTTGCTCACAAATTTGACCAGACCAGACCTTGTTTAGCTCACAGTGAGTCTGCAAAGGAGAAATGTGCAGAGGGGCTTCATTGGGTTGGGTTTTTCATTTTCCTGTTGCTGCCATTCCTCAATCTCTTCATATCCATTTGAATGGGCCCTGAGCAGACTGGTGCACACTCCTTGCAGTGGGTGCAGTAAATCTGACCTCGTCACACACTGCTGCTGTTTGCTTTCCCTAATTCAATGTTCCCTGGACAGAAATCCACACAACTGCTGTCAGTGCAGGCTCTAAGTGAAACCAACACCTGCCAGCAGTGGTTTGGGCACAGCTGATCCTGCCTTCAGACAGGAGCATCATCTCTCAGGTTTCCTTTTGGCTCCAGTTTCCACAACTTGTGGTAGTGTTCTATCAATGTCAGTGCAGAGCTGTGGATGTTCTGTGGGACCTGCTCTCCTGTAAAAACTAATCAGGCTTAACCACAGTGTTCCCAACATTGAAATAAACCTGATTTGCCTGCTCTGAAAGGACAGAGGGTTATCCCCCACCTGCTTCACAGATAGACAATCTGTGGGTTAATAAAGAATAAATACAGGTAGCATCCATCACCTTACCTGGACATATTATTGAGTGAAATTATCAATTCTCAAAGCAGCATCAGAGAATACTTAATAATTCTCCATTTTGTTGCATATGTCCTTGCATTTTCTTTTTCTTCTTCATTTTTTTTTTCCTGTTTCAGATTGACATCTCAGAAGTCATTTGATCTAAAAACAGTTCTTGGAAAACTGAATGATGACCTGTAGTGTGATGAAGGATAACTTCCCAATAACAGGGGGGGAAACCTACTCTCATCATTCATTCACCTGTGGCTAATTTTAAAGGTGATTGACTAAAAGGTTCTTACAGAAACCTGAAAACAAAGTGCTGGAGCTACTCCTTGGCCAAATGCAGAGTTTCAGAATCCAGGCTGATGTTAATTTCAGCATATCCCAGTGGTCAGGAGGCTCTGTGGAAGCAAATTGAAACATCTTCCAACTCCAAGGCTGTCCTCATGTACCCAAACTCCCCTGCTTCCCAGTCAGAGGTTCTTCAGATGTGCAGTTCTTGCTGTGGTTTTGTTGGAAGAAGGATTTTCTTCTCTCAGACAAGCAGCTCTGTGAACACCAGGCATGATGAATCATGGTTTCTTAGAGATTTGTAGTTTGTGGTCAAATGTCAGATACAAGTGAAGGTTTTCCCACAGATTTTAAGAAATTTCTCAGCTACTCAGATTCCCCAGTGCGGGCTGTGAGGTAAACTCTTCCCTCAGTGAGGCAGTAGGAGGATAATAAGGTTTGTGTCCTCAAAAGAGTTGCCTGTTTTCACTGAAATTTAATTTTCAGTAAATTTTAATTTTTGATTGAATTTAATTTTCACTGAGGCTTCTCTGTTCCTTTGAATTAAATGAATCAAAAGCTTAAAAAAATTAGTGAGGTGGGCTGGTGGAGAGACTCTCTGCAGCTTCATCATGGACCTACTGGCCCTCGACTTTCAGATGGCAATTTCCAAAAAAGCCCAAAGTTGTGCTGCTGTTGCCATTAAAACTAACAGCAGAGACAATTGACTTATTATTCTCATCTCTGCATGCCACGAGGAGTATAAATCAAAGCACAGTGAATTAAAGGTATCTGCAGTTCTGTTTAGAATTTTGACGTCAGTATTGATTTCTTAAATATATGTTTGTTTCCATTTTTTGTTTAATGCTGGAAGTCACATGAAGAGCTCTTGATATAAAATCTCATTATTAAAAACCAGTTGTGTGTGAGCTGCATTCATATGACTTTTTTTTTTTTTAGGCGCCACAGAAAAAGTCAAAAACATCACTGAAATACACAATAAATAATCTGGGCTTTGTTGAAATGGTTTTGGGTGTTTATCAGCTAATGATGATCCTTTGCAAAGGTAATCAGCTTTCATACACATAACTGCAAACATGTGACAACTGGGACAAAAATGTAGGACTGGCTCAGACAGCTTTTAGTCAAATAAACATGATTGAGTTCACAACTAAGATGAAAATTTCCACATTTACTGTAACAAAAACAAAATTCTATGCAAAAACCCCTAAGAGTGAAGTCTTAAATTAGGAGAAATTATAATTTGAGGATATGCATCCCAGCACATTGAATAATTAATACTGGGGTGGTTTTTTTATGTATTCCTCATTTCAGATGAGGAGAGACACCTTAATATAAAAGCAGTTTTTCTCACCCCATTGTCATATCTTTAAGAACACATCAAGGTTTCTCAGTGCCATCTTTATGGCCAACATCTTTTTAATAGATATGGGAGAGACCATGTGTAATACAGAAGAGGTGATTTAGGGTAAAACTCTGCCTAGGATTATGTTTGCAGTTGAAAAAGGGGGATGAGTGTGTGCAAGTGCTCAGGTCTGTGTTTACCTTACTGGTACAAATGCAGCTGCTGGTAAACCACTATATTTAAGAAATCTCTTTTTCTGCTCAAACAGAAAGGATGGACAGTGAGTGTCAGGACAAAAAGGCAGGAATAATGGACTGAGGAGTTTTTTATAAAACCAAACTTGGAAAACACCTCATATCAACACACAGCTTTTCTGCAAAATACTCTGGATATTTGTTTTTTGGTGTCAGACACTCCTATTGTAAGGATAATTAGCATAAATATCACTTTTCCAAGACAAAAGGCGATTTATTAGCAGAAAATGGGCTGCTAAGCAGACAAGTAAACTAAATGATGTTTTGAGCCAATATGAGCTCTCTCCATGCCAGGGTTAAAGCTGACAGGAGGAATGGGAAAGGGAACATCCAGTTCTGTTGCCTTGTCTACACATTCTGGTTCTGGGCAGATGACTTAGTTTTGCATTCCTGTTGAGCCATTACTAAATTATTATAAAAACATTTCTTAAACTATACATGCACAAAAATTTGGTTCGTGTAAAATCAGTCTTTCTCTGAATGGGATTTTGTGAGCCTTTAAAAGATCACTCCAAATTTAATTTCTTCACTCACCCCTAGGAAGGAAATCAGCCCTCTGATTGTTTCTGTGGCTCTCCTCTGGACCTGCTCCAACAGATCCACATCTTTTCTGAGCTGAGCTCTGCAGGTGTGGCCTCACCTGAGCAGGGCAGAGGGCTCCCTCAGCCTGCTGGCAACTGGTGGAGCTGTGCTGGCTGTCCTCAATCACCTCCCTGTTCTCCATGTGCCTTAGCAGAGCTTCTAGGAGGATCTGCTCCAGGATTTCCCCAGGCACAGAGGTGAGGCTGACAGGGTGGCAGCTCCCAGGGTCCTCCCTGCAACGCTTTTGAAAGATGGGAGCAATGTTTCCCTTTTTCCAGCCACCTGGGACTTCCCCTGACTGCCATGACTTTGTGACTCTCATGGAGAGTGGCTTGGCCATTCCCTCAGGGCTCTGGGATGCATCTGGTTAGATCCCATGGACTGGTGTATGTTTGTGTTCCTCAAACCTCATTTCTCTGCCAGCAGGAGGGATTTTGCTCGCTCAGTCCCTGCCCTGCTGTTCCCCCTCTGGGAAGATGTTGCTACTGAACACTGTGGCAAAAACATTGTTGGGTACCTCAGTTTCTCCTCATGTGCTGCTGCCAGTTTGCCAGTCTTGTTTGTCAGGGGGGATGCACTTTCTGTGAGCTCCCTTTTCTGGCTGATGAACCTCTACAAGCCCTTCTTATTATTCTTTGCATCCCCTGCCAAGTTCAGCTCCATCCACGTTGGTCATCTAAATAAAGCTGGTTCTATCCAACTCGCAAGTTATGTTTCTTTAGGGATCAGTGATTATAATTTGTGCTTTGTTCATACCCTGGGGTGTCTGATATCACACTGTTAATGCCTTCAGAGCTTCTGTTAATGTCTTGAACTTTACTGAGTTCCAACACAGTCCCCCCTTTTTCTTCAACAGCTGTCAAAATACAGCTCCTTCTAATATAACTAACGTTTAATTCTCACAGCCTAGTCAGCCATGCATCCATGTTCCAGGGTCACTGAGCAGTTGGCCAAAATAGTGGCCTGGTATTAGATAGATGGATTGCTTTGGTAACTACTTGCTATTAATATCTGCTAATTACAGCGCTGCCAGGGGTATGTTGTCAAAATTGCTTTATGGGATCAACTCACACACATTGCAGTGTTGTAAATCTTGTTTCCATAGGACACCAACTGCCCTCTTGCTCCTTGGATATTTCAGGATACATTGCTCATAACTCATGATGAGTTTTGGAAGCAGTGGCTTTGGTTGCAAATTGACCAGAAAGATAATACACAAAACTTCCTGAGTTTTGTTGATGTACCAGGCTAAGATATTCTTTTGGCCATTTTGCACACTTTGGAACAGAACAGTTACTGTTGGGTAAAGGTTCTGTTGTCTGTGGCAATGTGTCTGGCATTTCAGAGGTAGTGCTGTAGTTTTTGTTGTGTTCCTTTGTGCATTCTTTGTTCACTGGTGTTTCACTGTGAATAGACCAGCAATGGAGGAATAGTGTCTGAAATCCTTTACCTGTTATCAAATGAAACAGAAAAGTAACCCAATCCTGCTAAGAGAGGTGAAAAAGCACTGAGATGGGTCTCTGCTCTCTGACCTCCACAGAACGAATTCTTGTAGATGGGCGTTTTACCTTTGCTTTCTGTGAAAGGAATAAAAATGTGTGTACCAATGCAATGTAAAATGCACTTTCACCTGTAACTCAGAAAGTCAGTAAATGAAATTAATCACTTTCAGCAATCATGTGAGTGGCATGGTTTAGAGCAGGATATCTACTCCATGATCCACCTGAACAGATGAACAACAGGGAACAGATCCCCTGCATCTTTACAAGCTGCTTTCTTGTAGGAGAAAGAGTCACTGCATTCTATCAGTGCAAAGCTATATTGCCCAAGGCCAGTTGAAATGAAAGTACAAATTTGGTCTTAACTGAGTCCTGCTCTTCTTCTTGGCTTGCTCCAGCTGTTTGCTGTTTATTTCTTCAGCAGTGGGTGCACATGTATAGAGAGAAAATTCAGAAATTACATCAAGATAGAGAGGGGAGGAAGCTGAGTGCCCTGCTCCTCTTCCCAACTCCTGGGGAGTGAACCTGAGGAGGGAACCTCTTTCCTGCTGCCCTCATCTCTGGGCTCCCCACTGCTTCTATCTTTGAGTTCTGTTCCAGCTGAATGGCTCACAAACACACCCTTAAGAAAACAAGGGAGGATCATCCACAATTCCTGAGGGAGTTTTCAGGCACAACACAAAGCATTTCCACTGGTTCAGCTCTGGGGATTAACATCCACACCCACTTTTTTAAAGTCCTTGAATTCCAAGCTATTTAGAGATCCAGTGGAACAGAGAACTCCTGACAGATGTGGATTTTTAATTATGAGATTGGATCTTCAGGTAGGAACTGGGGCAGTTGCTGTCAAGCCCATTGGTTCCAGCTGAGAATGCAGTTGATAGTTCTGGGCAATGCTCCCCTGCAAGTGTCCAACAGCATTGCTTGAATAATTTTGTAAAATTAGTAAAATAAAACTGAAACCTTGGAAAAAAGTGAAAATTAAAAAAAAAAAAAAAGAAACTGAAATAATTTCCAGAATTATTTTTCTCAGGTTTAAATTGGAGAAATGCCCTGAGACAATCACCTGGTTTTTTCTTTAATCAATTTGGTTTCTCCTGTTTTCCGTAGAGAATTCTTGAGATGATCCTGCTGAGAAATCATAATGACCTGGAAAGATGGTCTAAAATCAGAGATTGTCCCACTCTTCTTCTAGAAGGTCTTAAGACACAGTAGGGAATTTGCAATCAGGCACATCTATCACAGTTGAGGCTCATCAACGTGGTGTAAAAACTTGACCTGTTACAGGGAGACAGAGTTTTGGGATCAAATTCCATATATAAAGAGAAAGGAAAGAAGAGATGCTATTTACTTCTACTAATTTATTTATTTATATCTGAAATATCTGATATTAAAAGTAAAGGATCAAGCATAATATGACACCTTTTTCTTCTATTCTTCCCTGACTCTATAATTGAACATGAGCCAATGTCAGCTTCTTTTCAGTTATGAAAATAGTTAAGTAGAAGCACTTTTCCAGGTACTTCATTTTTGATCTCCCTTTTATTCCATCCTATGGGCTATAATTGTGGCATGCACCAGAATGGTCCTGGGAAATGAAGGAGATTCAGAATGATTTAACAACACTTCATTGAAATAGTCTAAAATCAGGATATTTTCATTTAGGATTGAGCTTTCTGTACACATGAGGCTTCCAGCACTCTTAGGTTTTCTTCAGAAATCTCAGACGAAGACCCGCTGAATTCATTGAAGGCTGAGGTACTTGGAACATTACCAAAAGCAGAAATCTTTTAAAGCTCTTCCAACTAAATCTGATGCAGAGCAAGTCTGGAGGGAGTTGGAGTGAGTGAAAAACCCTCATTCCTGTAGTAAGTACGAGAGAAAATGCTGTTGACCTTTTGAGAGTGAAAAGAGGTTTTCATAGGTTCAGTGGGCAGCATATAAGACATGAAATAAAACATTCAACTGTTGTGCTTGAAGCTCTGTAGCTTTCTAACATCTTCCTGGTACCAGTCTCCTTAGATACATATTGCAAATGTCTGAGCAGTTCATGTTAAATATGTTCAGGGTTTGGTGCTAGAAATTTTCAAAGCAGACATTGAACTCGGTAAATCAGTTCATTATTGATTTATAAAAGAAATGCCTGGTTTTTACTGCTTTGCATGCAGTTAGATTGTTTAATAGATGTGAAATATATGTACAGGTGAACTAAAAATCCATCTGTTATTTAGAGAAGTGACTGGTTAATATAAACCAGGGGAAATTGGCCATATTATCCAGTATGAGGTTCCCCCCATGCCATATGGATTAGGCTGGGAGGGAGAGGCCACAGTGTAATATTTGCATGGCAGTACAAGCTGGCACTGCAGTGCATGAGAGGAACAGGAATCTGCTGCAATGTGTACTCTCAGTGACATTTTGATTTTTTTGGCACTTGTTTGTGTATGTGCAAAAACATCCTGTCTAGTGATAAATAGAGTTTTGCTCAGAATAGAATGCTTGAGTGAGTACAGCGAGGATAAATAAGTTGAAGATCTTGGGTAACTTGGCTTTAACTCTGCTCTCCTTTAGAAAAAAATCTCTTTCTGTGGCCCCATGAATATCACTGGGCTGCCTACAGCATTACCAACATTAATAAATGTCAGAATTTTGAAGGATTCTGAGATTGAAACAATATCTGGATAAATTACTAAGTGAATGGATAAATAATTACAAATAGGTGAGACACCACAGCTCAGCAAGTTGCTTTTCATCAGCTGAACATGATAATTGATTATTTGCTTGGCTGTAGTCCCCCGTGAGTGCTGCAGAAGTCTCTGCCTTAAACCACCTTCAACTCAAGCTGACTCACTCAAAAAGTTTCAGCTTCTCAAATGTATGGTGTAGACATTTAAGTTCACCAGTGTCTTGAGTTTGTGTAAATTACTCTGCATTTTCCTAAATAAAGAATAATTTCTTGCAAATCTTTTTTTCTTCCTATTACTTCCACCAATTGATTACAGTGAAAACATAAATTACATGAATAGAAAAACGTGAATAAAACTATTTAAGAAGAAATCATATATGTACAAAAACTATGGAGAACTAAGAAACTAAGATAGAAATTGATTTCGTTCTCCACCTTTGAATGGTTAAATGGTTGGGGAAGCTGAACAGAGCCATTTCAGTATCACTTCTAAGCAATTTATGGTGAGAAAAAAACAATAAAAGGAAAATGTTAAAAAAAATAGGATATTCTGCAGCTTTTTTGTTGCTATTGCTCTTTTTTTGTAGCTTATTCTGCTCCTTTTTTTTACATTTTTGCTCTAAGCAATAGATTTTTCTTTTGGACCTTTTCACTTAGGTTGAATTCCAAATGGCCATGTTAAATCTTTGAATTTAATTTTGAACCAGAAGACAATGGATTTTGGTAGTCAGAAGAGCACAATATATCTTGATAGTCATAGTTACCTTTAATAAGACAAAGGGCTGAAATCAAAAATGGAAATAGTCTCATTTAAAACCACAATGAAAGGTAACTACACCAGATTTTAATCAGTGTAAAAATGAAGTAAATTGATATGAAAGATCCTTGATTACTTTTATAGTTTGAAACACAATTTTGTGGCAGAAATAAAGTTTTCTTGTCCTAAGGTCACCACAAAGAGTAATAAAAATTTGCATTAGAAACAAAGTCATTCCCCACCCCAATCTGCTGTCCAGCAGGAAACTGAGGCTGAAATAAATAAAAAAAAAAAATACAGACAGATAAATTTTATAGGAACTGGTCCTGTATGCATTTTAAATAATTGAAACTAATGGAACTCCATGCATGATTAATGACAGATACTGGCAAGGTGCAGAAATGCACCTTGGGCTATCAGTGCCACTGATAAAAATTAATATGGAGGAGTTGGTTCTTGCTTTTTCACATCCCCAGTTCTAGGATTGGTTCAGTGGATTTGGTGGTAACAGAAAAATACAGCATCACTAGAGCTGGATGTTTATCTTCTTGCTCATTACCTTTCCATGCTCTACAAGGACAGGTTGAAGGTGTTCAGCAGTGGTTTTGATGGTCTAAGAGCAGGTTAGCAGACCTGAAGTTCTGGACAATAATGTTCATCTACACAGCAGTTTCACTGTTGTTAAGTTCTCCACGTATTTTTGAGAATGATTCACAGTTCATTGATTTTGGTATTTAAAATGTGTTCCTTGATATAAATACTCTGCAGACAGTTCACACTGATCTCAATACAATCTTAAATTCTGTTTAGGCACTCAGTGAGTTCAGTGTGCTCAAGGAACTTAGTAAACAGTAAAAGAAAAAAGAAAAAGAAATGAACTACCTGGTTGCTTCCACAGCCTCTCAGGAAACTTTCCCTTCAATGCTTTGGGGGAGACAGAGCATTTGAAGTGCAAAGGTAAAGGCTTCAAATCAAAGTTTTGTTAAAGTGGCAGCTGCACTAACACACAGCCTTTTTATTTTCCTTTCCAAACTCTCTGCTCCATCCAGCCCAGGAGTGGCACGTGAAGGAAATTCCCACCCTCAAAACGGTCTGCATTCTTAACAAAAGATGTCCTGTTCAGTATACTCCTGCAAAACAACTTATAATGCACCATCTTTTATTTCATGACTACCTTTTTCAACAATCACCAGGGGTAGCTGTAATCTAAGTTTAAATAATAAACCAGACACATCTAGAGAATGAGTCAACCAGGCACCTGGAACAACCCCCCCTCCCTTTTTTTACCCATTGTCCAAAAGGATTGGTTTGGCACCTACCAAATGTCTCAGCTAAGTGGGGTGCAATTGCTTCTTAGGGTTTTTTTATTCATAGTTCTAGGTAGGAAAAATATCTGAAGTTGCTGAATTTATAATAAGCTAAAGCAGGGGGGATTACCTTGTGATTTCTCTCAAGTAAGACCATGCATGTGGACCTTGCTGTGGCAAGAATATTAATTGATGGTGACTTGACTGTGCATTTGATAACAAAGTCAATCAAAGTAATTAAAAAGTGAGGTATCTGGTGATTGAGTGCAACTAAAGCTTGTGTCATTTCACAGATCAGTGCTTATGCACTGAAATACAGGCATGAGCAAGTAAAGGCTATTTCTTGCCATCTTTTAAAAACAAAGTTTTGGATAAAGGCATAGGTTTGCAGTGCTGAATTCGTTTTTCCCCAGATTGCATCTGCCATTGTGGAATTTGCTTATCTCTATGTTTCTTTGACATAATCAGATCTTGCCGTGGTGCAGGCTGGCACACTCCCTGCTGGACTGTGGGATAGCATTGCTGCCTGACTGCTGATGGTACAGGGCTGTATTTATGCAAGGCTTGAAATGTGCCACAGAAACTATTAAACTTAGGATTATACGTGATGTGTATCATTGTTTCTTTTAAACAGATAACTGTAATGTTCTTTGATGTATATTTAATGCAGCACTAGTTACATTTGTACTCTTGTGTTGGTAGTAACACCCAAAATAATGTACTGAACTCTATTTTACAAAAAAAAGGGGGAAAAAGATTTCTCTGGTTGTGTCTGTATCCTTCTCAGAAAAGCAGGACACTTTACAAAATCCAAGTATTATCTCATCAGGTTCTAATTAAAGAACAATTAACAGACACAGAGAGGAAATAAGTTTTATTTTTGCTGGTTATATCTGCATTGTTCCCTTACAGAGGAACTCAAAGACCTGCTCTATAGTTGATGGCCATTTCATGACACCCAGCCCCGTTCAATCACATATTTTTATCTGCAAAAAAGTAAATGTTACATCTGAAGCCTTGGGACAAATTCTCATCATGTTAATCACAAATTGTAAGGGCAGTCTGAAAAGCCACTTAGTTCCAATACAGGAAGGTGGCTCTTGCAAAACTTATAATTTACTAGTTTTTAAAGTCTGTAATTCCCACTCATGTTAATAAATTCTAAATATTATCCTGCTGAGCTGTTGTTTCCGGTGAAGATGAAAGTGTTTTGTTTGATGTGTGCAAAGAAGTGACTACAGAAAATGGTAAATTAATTGGAAGATGTCAGCTCAGGAGAATGTTTTTGACATGAGGCCTGTAAGGCTGTTAACAAACAGACCAACTCATTTGTCTCATCATGAAATGAAAATACAAATCACAACATTATGATAAAATCTTGACTAAGAAATGCCTGCAAGACTCTTTGAAGCCTTGGGTTCTTTTCTTGCCGGGGCTTTGGCTCTCTGATTTATGCAAACCACGCTGCACAGAACTGGAAGTGAAATAAGTTCTATGCAGAACAGATGGATCAGGGCTAAGGCAGGGATGTGCACTGCAGATGAGAACAGATTAATACCACAGGGGGAGACTGGAGGAAAATTGGAAAGATGGGGGCATTTGAACTAATTCATGAATCATTTCCAACTGATAGCTGTGCCTTCAGGCACAGTGAATAATACCAAAGAAGCATATTTAAAATTTCATAAGCTTGTTTTAATAAAGATTAGAATACAGAGCCATAATTTTGGATGATTAAAAAATATCCTGTATTCCCCCATCCCAAAATGTACCTTAGTGATTTAATATCACAGTGTGTACTGGGCCATGAATTGCTGTTTGGAAAACCCAGGGCAGATGCATGGAGTTGGCACAAAGCTTTTGGGAATGGGTTTTTTGGAAGAGCTGTCTGAGCTGGGAGAACATGCTCCTCCACTTGAGTCCAAGCCACAGAGATGCAGCTCTGCCGTGTCTGGAGATGTGATCTGATCTCTAGATCTCATTCAGATGTCTCTCCAAGTCTTTATCTTATCCAAATAGCCTTTAGTCTTAGAGGTTGAGACTTCCCAAAGCTGTGCCACAGCAAGTAAATGTGGATTTAAAGATCTTTGAATGAGATCTTCAGACCTGTATTACAGAACAAGGTTTCAACAGAGTTATTTCACATCTCTAAGTTACTTTACTGCTACTAATGGATATTTTACTGCGGGGAAGGCAAACACATAGAAATAAAGAAGTCCACCTGAAAATTAAAATTATTTTAACGTGCACAAAACCATCAGAAACAATGAAGATATTTGACAGATATGTAACTACCCAGTATCACTGATGGTATCAGTTTTGATTATGGGTTGAAAAGTATGATTCTATGTGTTAGGACATCAAAAATCCTTCCTTTTGCCAAGCTCAAAGTGCATGGATGAGCCTGATTACCTACATTAATAATGAATATAGTTCATAAGAGGGAAAAGAAACTGAGAAAAGGAAAGGTACAGATAAATGTCTGGATGTTCTGCATTCCCTGTATGACTTCTCAGCAGATAATTTTCAAGCTATAGAGGAGGATATGAAACACTTGACAGTGAAGGAAGATTCTGAGAAAAATCTAAAGAAGATGGGTAGTTCAGTTTGCTAGTAAGGAAATAATCTACGTGGGTTTCTGTTCACCAGCACAGACAATGTATGATCACTCTTGTAAAAAAATCCTTTCATTTCAGGCAAAGCTTAATAAGAACAGAGAATGGCTCACTTGCCTAAAACTTGATTCTCATCCTGATGATTTCATGATTTCATTGCAGGTTGCAAATCTGGCCTGTTCAATCTCCAATAATGAAGAAGGTGTGAAGTTAGTCCGTATGGCAGCCACGCAGATTGATAGTCTGTGCCCCCAGGTGAGTGAAGATTCCTGCTAAAAAGTACTTGAGAAGTCTTTTAGCTCTTAAAAGCATTAGAAGAAGAGCACAGCCTTGTCTTTGTTGTGAGATTGTGGCCTGATTTCCACGAACTGTGAAAAATGCATCTTGAGACCCTTCATATCCAGTGGGTTGTAATGCTGTATTTTTAACACACTCCATAATCTATTTGCTATTTGCTCTTTCCCTTGGGAAAAAAAAATAAAAAAAATTTAAAAAAGCCACTCCTCCTCTAACAAATGGATTTGATTAACAGGTCATTAATGCTGCACTCACGTTGGCTGCCAGACCCCAGAGCAAAGTAGCCCAGGACAACATGGATGTGTTTAAGGACCAGTGGGAGAAACAGGTGCGAGTTCTCACTGAGGCTGTCGACGACATCACTTCAGTGGATGATTTCCTCTCTGTTTCAGGTACTGGGGTCAAGAGACTTTTCTAAAAATATACTCTGAAATTAAAGTATTGGGTCAGAGTGGATAAAATCTATAATTGCTGAAGCATCATTAATCCATTAGTCTGTCTGAACTGGAATGCTGAATGCTGTTCTCAGTAGGGCCAACCACGATGTGTTAACTCATCCCTGGTAGCAATGGTTGGCTCTTCCCTCCCAGAAAATAGCACCTATTTGTGCTTCTATTCCTAGAAAAACTTTGTTTCAACTCAGGCACAAAGTAGGGTTTTGGCCACCTTCTAAAAATGTGTTCCAGACCTGTTAAAGGCTGAGACTATTTGTAGAAATTGTTGGAATCCTTGTGCAGTTGTGGGCAAGAGGAGGAAAGGTGAACTTTACAGAATCACAGGATGGTTTGGATTGGGAGGGTAAAGAAGGAATGGAGAAGAGAAGGACACTGAGCCTGGGTCTCAGTCTTTTCTCCATCCTCCTGGTAAAGTGCTACAGCTTGTGGCAGAGTCTATTATTTTAGTTTGATTGTACCCAGTGAATGCTGTAGTTGCAATGTGGTGCATTGGGTTAATTTCAGCTGCAGAAAACTCATTTTCCTGTTTCTCTTAGAAGGGTGAATTTCATTTTTGTGAGTAAGACACAGAGTGTGCCAAGAGGGCCTTGCTCACTCAAATGTCTTGGAAGAGCCAAACTTGGTGAGACAGTCTGGCCAAAATGTTATATTTCATTCAACATTATTGTCCTTGATATTTCCTAAATTTTCCAAAAGACATTTATGAGGAAAAAAAATATTGGAATAAAAAATATTTGTCCTTTAAATAAGAAATCCTTAATTTTCTTTTTTGCCCTCTTTGTCTTATTTGGTTGTATCCTGCTACCCTTATTAACAGGGAAATGGTTTGGTTTAGTTAATTACACTCCTCTGCTCAACAGCCCTGCAAGCGTTTCCTGCACGCCATGGCAAGAAAATGAAAATGAGCTCTCTAAATAGAGGAGTACTTCAGAGTAGGGAGCACACTGATTTTTGTTTGAGATTTGAAGCTGACAAACACCTTCTGGCAGAACTAGTTCTAAGAGAAAGGGATGACCAGGCCATAAACAGCAGACCCAGTCCACGTGCCAGAGTTGGAAATCTGGCTCAAATGGCCATTTTCTTCTTTGTTTGAGGACTTTGCTTACTCCAAGTGCTTGTATCCATAAACCAGCAGTAATTTGAATGGATGATGGGCTTTTTAATTTCTTTTTCTCAAATCTTAATTCCTTCAGAGTTTCGACTTGGATCCAAACTTTCCAAGACAGCTGAGAAGTATTGTTTCTGTAAAGTTTAGACTCTTTTTTCCTAATTCTTTGCACAGACATCTCTGTTAAAGGTGAGGAAAAAGAAAGCCTATTGCTCTTACTGTAAAGCTTGGAAGCCTCAGCTTACACAAAGTACTTTTATTTTTGGATGCTAAACCAGTGAAGCATTCAATATGCCACTATTTGGTTAAATGCACCTCCTGAAATGACACCTCCTCCTCTTCATATTGGCTGTCACATTTGATGGTATGTTTTAATAACATGGTGGCTACCAGAAGAAAGAAGTTATCTGACCATAATTTTAAGAAGTTATTTCATATCCCAAATGCACTGTCCAAATTCTTATATCGCTTCTTGTTGGGCAGAATTTGTCTGTGCCGTGGTAAAAGCTAGTTGGTGATGATGAAATGGAAACAGTGAAGAGAATTTTAACAAAGCACTGCTTTTTCATTCTGAGTAGGGAGTGTGTTAAACAAAGAATTCTGTGTTACAAGTTACTCAGATTCACAGCTCAGGGGACCTTCAGTTTCCATCCAAAGTTGTTGCAGTGTAAAATTCGACATCATGTAAAACATTTCTGAAACCCTCAAATGATCCAATCTTGGAATCTTTAACTGTGAAGATTAGTGAGTCGTTCTTTTTAGTGGCAAAGGATAATTAACAAAAAACAGTTGGTGAACTGATTAATTCTGTTTTATTACTACTACAAAGAACAGCATTTCATTTTCAGTTTAGAGGTGTCTAGCACAAAATCAAGTTGCTGTTTAGAGTCACCAAGTTTCTCAGACTGAGTATGATCAAATATGAAATTCAGTTGTGGTCTTACTAAAATTATTTTTGACTCTACTGACTGCAGAGAAATAATGCCTGACTAAGTCAGAGTCTTCTTCATGCTTTCAGATAATTTGTATATGAGATAAATACTACATAAATTCTGATACTGCAGCATGTGAGAGTAGATGGGCTGATCCAGAGCCAGAAAAATAACAATGCATCTCCCAAGAATCCAATAAAGGTGCTTGATATCACCTCCTCTGAGCAGTCACTGTTGTCATCTCTTGCTTCAGATTAGACCAAGTCACATGTAATTACAAGTGTGTGTTATTAGAAATTCCCAGCTTATTCTCTGGCAGAGATGGAGTGAGGGAGATGAACTGCTCATGCCCAGGTTTTGTGTTAGCTGCAAAGGCCATTTTCTTTGTCTTTTCAATGTGATTTATTTTCTTTTTTGACTTACTTAGGCAAAAATGAGCCAAACATAATAAACATTTATAGGAGAGCGTAAATTCACCTTCAGAAAATTGCCAAACGATTTATTAGAAAATCTACAAACTATTTGACTGCTTTCCCTTTTGCATTCATTTTAATTACAATTTCACTATGATAAAATTCAGTGCAATGTCTGAAATTAATGTGACTGGTTTTCAAGGAATTACAGGTTGGGACGCACAGTAGAGGTAAGGTGATGTAGCCCAGTCCCTACTAACGATAAATACCACACAGATTTTTATATCATGTGACAATATCACAGAAGGCCTTTTGTTTTGCAGCCTGGATCAAGGTAGAAATCAATTTTTTAACATACTGGCATTTGCCCAAATCACTAAGCTTGGCTCTGAAGGAGAGTGAAATGGAATGAGCTGTGCTTTTAACCTGAATTCCAGAGAACCACATCCTGGAAGATGTGAACAAGTGTGTGATTGCTCTGCAAGAGGGGGACGTGGACACGCTGGACAGAACGGCGGGTGCCATCCGCGGCCGCGCCGCCAGGGTCATCCACATCATCAACGCTGAGATGGAGAACTACGAGACTGGGGTTTACACTGAGAAGGTGCTGGAAGCCACCAAACTGCTCTCTGAAACCGGTGAGTTTGTTGAAATGCTGCAGGAATTATTGAAATGCTCTTATTTAGTCATTGAAAACTTCCAGTTGATTCTCTGAGATCTGTAACTCAGAGGGAAATCTGTTCCTGAAAACAAGATGCAAACAGATAAATTCGTGGCTGTGAGTGTGTTTTTTATTCTCTGCTCAGTGCTGTTGCAGAAGTCATACTGACAGGTGCCATATAAGAGAAGAGATTCAGTAACATATCCAGACTAGGCCACTCCATCAAAGTTTCTATGATTTGAATAAATAATACACAGCCTTTTCTTCTGTGTTGATTGATTTTGTATTATGCATTCCAGAAAACCACTGCAAACATTATTCTTTGGTCTGTGCAGTTGGATGTACTTGTTGATGACAGAAGTGTTGCTAAACAAAATAACTTTTTGTTGAAAGATACATATAAGCAACTGAAAATGCACCACCTGATTGAAAAAATATAAAAGTCTGATAGATTGTATAAAATACATAGATTGTATAAAATACATAGATTATATAAAAGTAAAAAAGTCTCCTGGATTGATACACTGGGAAGAAAGATTCTTTTTTTTTTTTTTCCAATCTGTTTTTGCCTTGCCAGAGCAGAGATTGGATTCATCTCAGTGGAGGTGATTAGGTCTGTGCTGGTCATTTTGGAGCCCTTTTTATCAGTGCTCTCAATAATTCAGTGCAGGCAGTGCTAGCAAGTGCTCTCATCTGAAAGCAGTGGGTTTGGGTGGTTTGGGGTGAATCATGCTCCACATTTCATTGACTTCACAGTCTGGGTGTCCAAGCACTGATCTGTGCCCTGCTGGGATAGAGGTGCACGAATTGTGGGTGTCTGGAAATGTCTGAGCTGATCCCCCCTGCCTGATTGCACCTGCTCATCTGAGCTTTAAAACCATCAAGATTATTCTAGAAGGAACAAATGAAAATTGCACCAGTTCAGGACACATCAGATGTGACTTTCAGACCAAAAACCCAGGAATTGCCCTGTGAGATGGAAAAGCAAAAACTGTTCTAGCTCTGCAGTCTCTGTGTTCACTTTGAGAACAGGAATCTACAAAATAAGCTAAAAAAACCTGATTTGAGGCTGATTAAATATTACTCGTGGTATTGTAGCCCCCCAGCTTAATGTCAGGCTATTTCTACTACCCAACAAGAGATCCATGGAATAAGTACTGTAAATTTAACTTCTTTTTAAAAGTTTATGAGCTGGTTTTATGAATTCACAGAAGGGAAGTAATCTGTTCACTTTGACCTGGTGAAATCTTTTGTGGCACTCTTCTGTTAAAGTCGCCTTTTGGTCGAGGAGGGGCTAAGAAGAAATCTTCCTACCATTAAGATTTCTTTATTACACAAAACAAAATGTATGTTCGAGCTTTTTATTGAGCTAAAATTTATGACCCAACATTCTATATTTTTTTATTAAATTTTTTCAACAGGCAGGTATAAAGTGTCATTCTATAGATCAATAATATGCACAGATATTTACTTATACTCCATATTTACTTATATTCCATATTTAATATTTCCATAATATTATATTCCATATTTAACTCGCTTTTTGATATAATTTGAATTATAACTAAGTGCTATAAACTCTGGACTGATTGCATCTTGACAACATCAATGAGTTAATGTTGGGATTTAATAGTTAATAACAAGTCCCTGTTCCTCCAAGTCAAAATTTTTACTTATTTTTTTATTTTATAAAGTGTAAATAAACTTGTATTAAAAAAAATAAAATAATGTTTACAATATTAAGAACTTTATATCATGTACAAATTGTGTAGCAGTAGTTCAGGGGACAGAATGGGCCCAAATTCAATGAAGCTGATGAAGCCTTAACAATTTCTGCCAGTTGTGAATGTGGATCGTTAATATTAGAGCACAATTTCTATCTGCAGCTTTTCAGGCCATTTACAAAGGCATTGATTATGATTTCTGTGTGATTAAAAAAAGTAGAATTAACTGACTCGTTTCATCACCTTAGAATGAAGTGGTTAAAATGGAATTTAGTCCCCCCTGTGCTGTTCTGGAATCTCCATCCCTGGAAGTGTTCAGAGGCCCTGTGGATGTGGCACTTGGGGCAGGGTACAGTGGTGAACACAGTGGTGCTGGGGAATAGTTGGACCTGATGGTCTGAGAGGTATTTTCCAACCTCAGTGATTCCATGATCTGGGTACCTATGAATCCATACATTTATTTTAATATTCTTTCTGTTCCTCACCTCGAGTTCCTGCCCAGATTTTATCAAACACTCAAGAATGATGGCAGTGATTGATTTGGATCCAGGTTCTACCCACAGATGTGCACATCAAAATCTCTATGAGAAGTGAAATCATGAACATCTCACTGTTTTCATCTTTATTCTTTCCTTTTTTTGTTTGTTTGGTTTTGGGGGGTTTGTTTTTGTGGGTTTGTGTGTTTTGTGGTTTTTGTTTTGTTTTTTTTTTAATTGACCTTAATTTATTTTTAAATGAAGTGCTTTTGCAAGCTGGGAAATTTTGTTCCTTCTACAATGATTGTTAAATGATAATGAGAAGGAAATAAGCACATTACCTTTCTCTTATAATTATTATTTACTCTTAAAATTATTATAATTGTCAGCTCAGAAAAGGAAAGCCTCTGTTAAGGTTCTTTTTCCAGAGATTTCACTGTGTTCTGTGAGTATTGGGTTGGATCCACAGTGGAGAAATATGGATACAGTGTTTTGGAAAGACAAGCACCTTGCTAATGTTTTTTTAATGTTTTCATTTTTTAAGGGGGAGAAAATTAATCTCTCATGAAAATGACATTGAAAGTTTCTGAGAAATGGAAACTGCAAGCATTGCTTCGATAACCAGTCTCACCTCCAAGTTTTATTTGTTTGTTGTTTTAATTTACAGCCATTGGAATATATGGGGTGGCATTTTTAGTGTTCCAGTGTTTTGTTGCATGTGCTTGCCTCACAAACTGCCTTTAAAGCCAAGTGTTTGGTAGAGGCTGGGTTCTTCTCTCTGGCAGCAGTTTTAGGGCGTGACAGACTGCTTAATGTCCTTTTAAAATAGAGGGCTTTCATTTTCCTTTAAAAACCATAACAAAAACTCAGCTCTCACTTGCTGATTTTCTTATAAATCCAAGATGAAACCTATAAAACCACAGATTTGATGGGGCTCACTGGGAGCAACACCAAACTCATAGATTTTAGTGGATGTTACTTGTGCAGGAGTAAACCAGAGCTTCAGGGTTCCATTTTCTTGTTGATTGGTTGGTTTTGAGATGGTTTCTGGTCGTTTTTTGTGGGGTTTTTGTTGTTATTTTGTTTTGGCGGGGTTTTTTTGTTTTTGTTTTTTGGTTGAGGTTTTTTGGGGAGGGGCCTCTGTTAAATGTTATATTGGTATTCAGATTTGTAGAAAGCTGTGAAATCATCCTGTTACAAGTTGTCCATGGAGGAGTGGGAAAAAGGAGAGAAGGGTGGAAAGGAAAAGAGAAGAAAGAAAAGGTTAAAAGCAAGCATAAAGGCAAAAGGAAAGGGAGGGAAGAGGAAAGAGAGCAGAATTGCAGTTTGGATATTGAGGTCTCTCATCCTGCTCAGCACCCACAGTGACCAAGGCCAGCTGAGACTTCCCCATTGCCTTCACCAAGGAGGAGACTGAAGTGTAGTCAGCAGTTGCTTCAAAAGGTGTAAAACTGAAGGCAAAAAGCCCATGCTTCTAAACAAATAAAAAGAATTGTCCCTAGAAAGAAATCAAGGAACAGGCAATGAGGCCAGATCTATTTTCCAAGATTTTTGAGGTTCAGGAAGGAGAAAAAGCCATGACATCCTTTAAAGGTCAAGAAGGTTGGATTTAAGCTGGGAAAACTGGAGCAGACTTTGCAGGGGAAAGGAAGTGAATGGGAAATGAAAGGGATAAGAGCAGAACAAGTAGGACCAGAACTGCCTGGGAAAGGCTGTGAAAACTTCCCAACTTTTTTTTTTTTTGGTCCAGTTTGCACTGGGCTGTCTGGAAACCATCCTGGAACAGCAAGTACCCTACTACTTGGGTTAGTCCTGGGAAGGATGTTGGAAATTTGAAATCGTCTGATTCACACCAGAAATTGGAGTTTCAGCTTTTAGCATGTTTTAAAAATAACCCAGTAACTTTGTAACTCCCTGGTTTCAAGTAGGTCACTCTGGCTTCTGTTTTGACACAAATTTTTTATTTTGTCTTTATCAGAATGGACTAATGTTGAAAATCAGCACTACTGGCAATTCAGCAATAAGCCTGTGAGAGTTTTATCAGTGTGAGTAGGGCAAACTTTAAAGATATTTATCACTAGGAAAAGGCAGCTCAACGATGTTATCAAAGCTAATACTAAAATGTGGGAAAGATGGATTTTTCAGCAGTGACATGAAGGGAAACAAAGTGTAGAAGCAAGAAGGTGAATTTAAGCATAGCTGTAACCAAGAAAAAGCCCAATATTGAATCTGTGGGAGAGCTAAAAGATGCAAAATGGAGCCTATTTAAAAAATAAACGGTGTTAAATTCATGTTTTATAGGAGTTCAGGTAGTTATAGTAAAACTTATGGGTACCATCATTCTGAGAACATGAGATCATTTATCCAGGAGTTTTGATCAAATTATGACTTTTATTCTGCAAAGTACTGAGCATTTTCTTTAAAGTTTTGCTAAACTGAAATCCAAAGGTCAAGGTGTCACCAATAGAAAGGAAAAAATCAATGCATTATTAAAGAAAAGATATTTTACAAATGGACCAGAGAACACCCAAGATTGTGTTCCACTACTGCTTGGTCTGATCCAAAGAATTTTTAACCAGAGAAACTCTGATCAATATACTGAGGAATACACTAAGAAATCATATAAAATGCATTATAAAGCAATTAAATCAGACATAAGAGATGAATAAATCACCACTGTAGCTCAAAGCTGAAATGCTAGCTCTTTTTCTCTCCGCTTTGAGAGTTTAAAAATGAAATACAATGCTAAAGGAGAATATAATGTGATTGATCTAGATTTTCAAAGGCTTTCCCTAACGTCCTGCACACGCAGCTGTCTGGCAAATGGGTGACCATGGGGTGAGTGTTAGGGCCTTTGATGGATTAAGAGCTGGTGACAGGGCATGAGCAAAGCACAGGTGATCATTTCTCAGCAGGCAGAAAGGGAAATCTTGTGACACTTCAGAGCCGGAGCCGTGCTTGGTGTATGATGAGTTCATGAACAGGTGAATAGGCAGCAGCAAAACTGGCCAAAAGGAAAATGCTGTTTGGGCTGCTTGGGAGGGAAAGACAAGACTAAAAGGTATTTGTATTTAATTTCTCTAGGTAAATGGAAGAATTAAATCTGTATTATCTGCATTGATAGAAAGGTTCTGAGCTAATTCATCATCTCAGAGCAGCTGGCATTGTGATGGGCAGCTGAGAAATGATACTTTTCCCATGCTCAGCAGCCTTACACTGGTGCTGTAGATGTTAGGCTGTGTCTAAAGGAGGATATTCACTGAATACTCCTAGTAGATTTTTCTACTTTGTTCTCTATAACCTAAAGATCTTCCAGAAATGGAAGAAGCTCAGATAAGGATTACATAATCTATGAAAATTCAAGATTTAGATGTAAATTAACTCAGTGAGAGTTTAAAAAATATCAGGGTTATCTATTTTGGATGTGTCATACACCTTGTATAATGAATAGGGATTAATATAATAGAAATGCCCATTTTCATAAACCAATATTATTTAATCACTGTTCAAATCTGTTCTCAAAAACATTTTGTGCTCTTAAAAGCCATTTCTTGAAATAAGGAGAGTGGTGGTGGAAGTACAAAGAAATTTACCAGGTCTAGAAAAAATAGGCAGAGAAATGGAGTGAATATCCATCAACCAACTCCCAACAGAATGGTTTGTGAATACAAGTGTGAATTGTACAATAATGTTTTAAAATAAAAGCACTGGTATTCCTTGCATCCCCTTGCCTACGCACACCTACATATTGATATACACAAACTTATAGCTAAGCCAGGAAGGGTGATCTGCTTTTTACATAACCTACTTGGTGTCCAACAGCATGAGACTGCTTTCCTGAAGGAATTTTCTGAAGAGTTTGCTTTAATTTGAAATATTAACCTGAAAGGGAGCTCTGTTTGGCAGGAATAATATTTTGGGGGTGCTCACTGTGGGTAGTTTTGCACAGGTAGACAGGAGAGTGAGGCAGCTGAAACTGGTGAGACACAAATGTCCCTGCAGCTGACATTTGTTATCCTCCTCTGTCCACTTTGGGATGTACCTGTCCTTCATCAATGGCCTCTGTGCTGGCCAGGAGGAAACAGCCCTTACCTGGCTTCTGCCCTGACATTTGTCATTCTGTGAATGGCAGTTCAGTCAGGACTAAGGTTGAAGGTGGTTTTTTTTCCCTCTGCTGTGTGTGTGTCCCTGTCTCCCAACACTTGGTAACATAGCTCCAGACATGCCATTAATTTTTGTAATGTCCATCTCACCTGGGCTGCACGTGAACAAATCCGTTTCTTCCATTCCCACGTCAGTCTGCTCGGTTGCACAAACCCACAGGTTAAGTTGGAGCCTTCTGGGAAGTGCCAGAAGAATTAACACAAGGGGGCCAAAGGGTCAGGACTTGGCCATAAATTCAAGGAAGCTTGAGAACTTTGTGTTTATGGGCCGTGGCTAAATCAGTGCTTGGCAGTGAAGGCTGATTCTTCCTGAAAGTCTTGTGTTCACTGCAAACTGCTACAGGGTGTGCATATTCATTGTTTTACAGCTGACTTTTAACCATTTCATCAGGGGAAAAGTGAATCAGCAAATAGCAGGAAGGGAAAGGATGGTCTTGTGCATTGGACAGGGATGTTTCATCCTTCCCTGTGCTATAGCAGTCTGCCCTGATTTTGCTTTTCCTCTTTCCCAAGTCACCTGTGAGACACAGGGGCTTTGATACCCAAAAGAGAGCTGGGGAAGGGTCTGGAGCCCCAGGAGAGGCTGAGGGAGCTGGGAAAGGGGCCCAGCCTGGAGAAAAGGAGGCTCAGGGGGGACCTTGTGGCTCTGCACAACTCCCTGACAGGACGGGACAGCCGGGGGGGTCGGGCTCTGCTCCCAGGGAACAGGGACAGGAGGAGAGGGAACGGCCTCAGGCTGGGCCAGGGGAGGCTCAGGTTGGACATCAGGGAAGGTTTTCTTTGCCCAAAGAGTGTCCAGCCCTGGCACAGCTGCCCAGGGCAATGATGGAGTCACCATGCCAGGAGGGATTTAGAAGCCATGTGGATGTGGCACTTGGGGACATGGGTCAGTGGTGGCCTTGGCAGTGCCAAGTTAAGGGTTGGACTCCATGATCTGAGGGATCTTTTCCAACCCAAATGATTCTGTGATTCTATGATATGTTATGTAATATTTCAGTAGATTTTTATAAAGCTTTTTCTTTTCAATTAGCAATATAATAGTCATGACTGACATGTAAATTATGTGATATGAGACTTTAACTTAAAAATGCTCTGTGAAGTATTTAGAATTTTCTGATAAGGAATGTACAGTTCTTCTAGAAACAGTCTTTGACAAACACTTTGAGCTAAATAAGGTATAATATTCCATTCCTTATTCATCCTTCAAACAAAACCAAGAAACTGTGCTGTCTTTGACAGAGGGTGTCAGATAGCCCTTAGGAATGATCTTTTAAATACCTGTTTTAAATACTTGATCTTCCCAGTAGACTGCATTCTTTCTTCAGTTAAGTAAATTAACAAATTAAAAAAAAAAAAAGAAACAGTAAAAAACAAACACCAAGCCACACAAACACAAAAACCAACAGAAAAAATTTCATCCAGAGCCCTGAAATTTTTAAGCTGTAACCTTGTGAATGTTTTATACTAAAACCTCTTAAATCTGGATAATGGCTGAGCTTTTTTTCTAAGACAGATTCTTTTTTTTTTTTTTTTTGTAACGTAATGGATCATTCATGTTTTTTTTTTCTCTTTAGTCTCCCCTCACAACCTTCAGTTTACAATCCTGCCCATCATTTTGGATAATTTTCTTGATTTATGTGGCATAAACAACTGTGATGTTTAGGAGAAGCACAGACATTTTCCGGGATCCTGAAGCTTTTAGCAGTGTAGTAGTCCAGACCTTTAGACTGCCATGTCATTCTTGAATAATCTTGCCCACAAGTGGCCAGATTTTTATAGCCATTTAAGGGCTACGTAGACAAGGTGACTGGCACCTTAAATGATGTGTCTCTGTCAACATGGCATAAGGAAAATCAGTTTTCATAAGGACAGGTACAAATTCTTGAAGGAATACAGAGCTCTGAGGGCCAGCCAGAGGGCACAGCTGGGTGCAGTGGGTACAGGAGAGCAGTCACTTCTCTGCACCTCAAATATCTGATTTGTCTGAGGACAATCTGGCTCCAGGGAACAACCCCTGGTCTTTGAGAAGGATGCTTCCATTGGATCCAAATCCCTGCATTCTAAAAAGAGTCCAGTAGGTGCTCATCTTTTCAAAATGAAGCTCTAAGAAGTAGCTCTACTGGTGCTTTTCAAAGCTTGTCTTCTGGCCAGAAAAATGCCCCAAAGATGAGACCCCTGGGAGCCCTTCAGAGATTGGGATGGAAAGGAGCCACGCTGTGCTCAGCCTGATTCAGAGCCAAAAGTGTGCCAGGATTTGGTGCACAAGTGGGGTTGGTTTTTGCCAGAACTTGGTTGTCTAAAGCAGAGATCTGGTCTAAGCCAAACACCTCCCTCTCTGTTCAGTGAGCAGAGGAAAATCAGAATTTTATCCAGCTCAACCTGAGTCTTTAAAGTAGGGTAGATGTGATGAATTGTCTCATGGAAGCATCTACTGTTCTCTGCCTGGTGTAAGGAAAGAGATTTAAAACTTTCTGTTGTGTGACATGAGACAAAACCAGACCAAATTTCCTGACTCCCATTGATGCTACTAAGAACTAGAAACTCATGCACCTGGAGGGTTCCTTGACCTTTATTGCTTTTTTTGTGTCTTAATTATCCCTTTCCACATTTCTGAACATTCACATCTACTTAAGATTCTGAGGAATTCAAGTTCCTAAATAATAAGGCCATAAAAGTGCAGTAAATCAGCAAGGCATTCAATTAATCTTGCATATTAATGAAACTTTTTGTTCTAATGCTATGAAGGAGAACGCCCAAACATTTTTTAATTTTTATCTCAATAATTTTATTATGTAACCTAGCATTTCTCTGTCTATCAGGGATCCTATTGTTCTCATATCCCTAAACAAAATTTACAGTGATGTTTCTAAGTACAAAAATTGCAATACAAACTGATTGCCTTAGGAGAAAAAGTCAACAGGGAATATATTTTTAGGAAATAGATAATTACTTGATAATTTTAATATGTGGGAGACACGGGTGGGTGGGAGAAAAACAAGAAGAGCTTTAGAGAAAATATTTTCTTTGTGGAACAAAGTGGTTCACAAAAAAATACAAGTTTGATCAAGGCATGAATTCACACATGGTGAAATGCTGGATTTCTATTATGCATTAAAAAAAGAGTAAAATTTAAAAGAATTAATCAATTGATAAAATGGAAGTCATTTCAACTTTGCTGATTCCCAGTTTTTCTCCAGCAGCCTAAATTTTGTTGGCATTGGTCTTACTTTCAGTGCCATTGGAAACACCCACAGAAAGGCTTTAAAATCTTTATTTTGTTGGAATGACAAAGTCAGTGCATTAGAAGTGTTGCTATTAACTTGGGACCTGATTCTGTCAACATTTATGCAGGTGCCTAATTAATTCATGTAGTTAGGCTGAGAGATGTTAATGGACCACATTTCTCAGTCTAAGCATATGTGTGACTGTTTTCAAGGCCACAGCTCAAACTACGAAACCAGTGTTTAATTTGTCCCCAGAAGTATTGATTTGCTTCTGAATCTAAAATTTGTGGCCAATTTCTCTGTGCATAATAAATGAATCATTCTCTGTCTGATGCATTTACAAGTTTTAGCTCCAGATTCAAGTTCACACCTTTGCCTGGATTTTACTTGTGGTTCTTTCACCTTTGGCACAGGAATATCCTTCTTTGTGTGGTAAATAATAAAGAAGAAAGACTGGAGGTTTTTTTTCCATGGAGCTGATTAACCTTAACTGGAGAATAATACATTTCTCAACTGAATTTTCAATTTCGAAAAACTTCACTGCCTTAAATGACAACATATGCTTAGAGAAGCAATAAGTAATAGCTCCCTATTAAAGGTATTTTTCCTTGCTTGTCCAATCAAAAGTGAGCACTGATGTAAAAATACGATTGGCAAGCAAGCAATTCATAAATCAGTTTAATATCTATTCTCATTTTGAAACAGCAGATAATGTTCACATGTAGCAATGTAAATTAGGGACTAAATTATACCAGGTCTGCAAAATCAGAACTGAAGAGAAGCTTCCACACCCAGTGGAGGTAACAATTGTGGTCAGGAATGGATACCTCATGTTCAGGAGTATGAATAAAGTGTAACTTTGCACTCTACAACCATTTAATTTAAATTTCCCTTGTTTTGTTCTAAGAATGTCACCTGTGGCCATGACAAAGTCCAGCTGTGTCCTATCTGCTTCCCCCACTGTCAAAGGAAATGTGGAAAAAGCTTGGTGCAGCTTATTTCCACAAATCTGTTGCCTGTCCAACATCTGCTGATTATTTACAGATAATTAAACATTAATTGCTCCACGTCATGTTTAATTTTATTTCTGGGTACTGAGATTATGTTGAATATAGTACAAATCTGCCTTTCTTCTCTACGTTTACATATGAACCTTTATATAAGGATTATGTACCTTTATCTAAAATAGACAAGTGCTTACGTTTTTTTTTTTCTTTTTTTTTCCCCGAAATCCCTGGAATTTTCACCATTACTCTTTTTCTTAAGTTCTTGAAGATGGTTCAAAAACTGCTTTGATTTTTTTTCTTAACAATTACGGGGTAAATCTACTATGCTCTGTTAACTTGAACACATATGTAAAAGATAAATTTCCTTATGCTCATGTAGATGTTCTTCAAACTGCCCAGTCCTAATTCAGGCCTGTTGCACCTACTCTTAATTATATCCAATATCTGACCACCTCTGCTAGTTAGGAAATTGTAGACAGAAATTTAAGGTTAAATTTAATTTAACCCTAAATATTAGGGTTCTTTAGCTCCTTTTTTCTTTTATAGTTGTCATTATTGCATCTCAAGTTTTACTTGTTTTATCCCAACAACCTGAAAAAATTTCTCTTTTATTCTTTAGTTTTACTTGTTTACATTGTATTTTTAATGATTGCTTTTTGATATTCAGGCTAGAGATTTCCTTATGCAATCATATTAGTCTCCTACTACGCTTTCAAGTTCTATTAATTAAGGTAATTTGATATATGCATTTATTAAATACTCTTTCCAAAACTTCTATCTCTCTCAAACTCCATTTCTAATTAAAGTGTTTCTCCTCTGCCTGGCAATGTTTTGTTAATGTTTACTTTTTTTAAGTCTTATTGTTGCTGTCACTTTTTCCTGTTTCTCCAGTGTATCCCAGGAACTTACTGAACATTATCTGCATGGAAAATACAAATCTGTTCTTTCATCTGTATATATATATATATATATATATATATATATATATAGTGATGTATAAACAAGATTTGAATCACTATACCCTTTAAAGGTTTCCTCATTTGCATCCAATGTGTAATATTTAAATGCCAGAAACAGAAAGTTTGAGGTCTGTGTTGCTGCCACTTCTTCAAAATGTAAACAATTCCTAAATCGTGGTTTTTTGTGGCTTTACTTTAAGTTTGATACTATGAAATAAATTTAAGGACATTCAGTCAAGAAGAAAACGTGGTTTCCTATCCCAGTAGAAGTTCCTGGAAAAGAATGTCACTGCCCTTGATGAAAATAACACTGGAAATTTCCCTTTGTATTCATCAGTTGGGTTCAGGTTACCAATAAGAGTATTAAAAATAGGGTTTAGGGAAAAATTGGGTGAAAAAGTTAATATTTTAACAACAAAAAGAAAGTAATAACTGTTGTTGGAATCATAATTTCCTATTTTTCTAATTATAGTGCCAATATAGTAAAGTCAGTGGTACATGATCTGGATTCCTAAATGCTAGAATAAAAGTGATGTGAATATGATGAAAAGATGGCTATCTGTAAATCTTAAACTTGACCCAAGTTCCTTAAATTCTCACTAATTAATCCAGCTGCGTTGTTTTTTTATCCAGGTTTCTAATGAAACATTGATTATGTTTGTCCTCTATGAGCACAGTCCTCCAATATTAATGTTAAAAGTATGAAGAGGAGTAAACAAGTTCGGGAATGTAGGTGCAGTATGATCAGTGGGACCTGATGTTCGTGTTTGTAGGATTTGGGTTTCAGTTGTTAGAGGACTGATCTGGGGAAGAGTTATTTTCCTGCAAACACGATGTGCAGAAAGTGATTAGACCTTCAAAAGAATCCTCTACAAAATTTGAAGAAAAGTCTCTTGCTGCTTCAAGCAATGCCCTGAAACCATTTACAAAAGTAAATAATTGCTATAAGTTGTATATTAAATAAGTTCATGCCACAGCTTATAATATTTTTAGCCAGTATCTATGGCTATGTTTTGTGTTATTATACATGGTCATAGTGAGGAAACAGAAGATTCATTTAGGTGTCACCACAAAAGTATACCCTTGGTTTTGCATTTTATCCCTTAAAAAATGATTATTATTTAGTATGAGCTACAGTGTAAATTATGTATATTGGTGGGAATAATGGCTACAGTTTGCTGTGATCACTTGATACAAATATTTCCTGTGCTCATTACAGGTTGTAAAACTCTTAAATGAACTTTACTGACTGCTCAGGTATCTTGCAGCCTTTTAAAAGTTAGTAAGTCACAGTTTTTGAAGGAAGTTTTCTATTCTTTGTTGCACAATTGGAGGACAGAATAGAGATGATTATTTCCATGCTGTCAGATCAAGTGCCAGAGCTGTCCACGTGCAGGGTGGATACAAACCCATCCATGATCCTCCCTGTGCCGGGGAATTTCCAGGACAGCGTGAGCCGCGTCTCCTGGAAATTATCCGTGCGCCAGAGCAGCGGAAAAGTGCTCAGGAGAGAAGGTGTCTAATCCTGCTGCCTCTCCTTGTGTTGAACACAGTGATGCCACGTTTTGCTGAGCAAGTGGAGGTGGCCATTGAAGCCCTGAGCGCCAACGTGCCCCAGCCCTTCGAGGAGAACGAGTTCATCGACGCCTCCCGCCTGGTCTACGACGGCGTTCGGGACATCAGGAAAGCTGTGCTGATGATCAGGGTATGTAGAGCCCCTGGGCAGTGAAATTGGGATTTACAGGGAGCTATCATGGATAAGAGGAGTGCAAAAGCTCCTTGGAATCAGCCTGGTGTTGTTCTAAGCCAGAAAAGCTTGACATTGAGACAGGCATGGAACAGGAGTATGTGCAACAACAAAAGAGTTAGGAAATAAAGAGATGAGGTTATTTAGTAGATGAATCACAATCAGTGTGTTGATCAGCTAGGAGAATGTTTGATCACAACTGCCAGTAGATGCAAACTTCATTACTGTTTCCATAGTAATAGCATTAATTTGCCAAGGTCTTCAAAGTTCGTGTCGTTTTTTTGTTGTTTTGTTTATTTGGTTTTTTTTTCCTAATGTGTGTGTGCTGCTTGGGATGTGAGGTAGGTCTGGTTAAAATCTAAATGAACCTAAATGAGTACATTATTTTGCTGCTCCAGTGAGCCACTGCAGGGATGGGTTTGAATGTTTACTGAGGTAAAAAACATGTCATTGCAGTGTTGACTAACCAGTTGATTCAATTTGCTTAGACATCTTTTAATAAAATAAACAAACAAAAGACACCACAGAGCAGCATCATTATTGTGATAGGACGTGTGTGTTGCTTTTCACTTTAGTCAGCAGACAAAGGTTTAAGAAAGAAAAGCAGCAAACCAAACCTGGTTTGGACATCTCTTCACCAACTGAAACTTATTTGAAACCCAAATTACCTTGAATCTGCCCTAAAGTAAGCCATGTACAAGTAAAGCTATGGAGAAAATCACAGAGGAAGTTTTTGAGGCAAATAACAGGGCAGAAACATCAACTGGTGCCTTTGAGCAAACAGGTAATGTGCACTTGTGGTCATGAGTGTATTATGGCACTGATGTAAGACTTCAGGCAGTTGGAACACTTCAAAATAGCTCCATTTTTGTCATCTGTCACTGTGTATTAACATTTACAGAAAAAGCTTTTGACAGGCTTGATTTTATAACTGCCAAACAGAAATTTCATTCTCATACCCAGTGCTCATCCCAGATGGCCAAATTATAGTCGTGGCTTGTGATGGGGGCAAACCCATCCTGTTCTCTGGGTGTGCAGCATTAGAGGATTGGCAGCTCTTCTGGAAGGGGAGGGAAATCTTTACTTGAATTACTTCCCTGTGAGGGTGCTGAGTCCTGGCACAGGGTGCCCAGACAAGCTGTGGCTGCCCCTGGATCCCTGGAAGTGTCCAAGGCCAGCTTGGATGGGGCTTGGAACAGCCTGGGATAGTGGGAGGGGTCCCTGCCCATGGCAGGGATGGGACTGGGTGAGCTTTAAGGGCTCTTCCAACCCAAACCATTCCAGCATTCTATGATTTTGGGAAATGAAAGGTTTGGTCAGCAAAGGATCTCTGTTTTCCCTTTGATTTTCCAGTTCCTTCATCTGTAACAACAGTTTCCAAACTTTTCTTAGGACAAGAACAACTGCTTAGCACACTTTAATTATTTCTAATCACTTCAAATTGTGATTGTGTCATAGACTCAATCATCAGGGGGATCTCCTACAAACCCAGGTTTTCCCATCCCCTACACAGAGTTCCAGCTTCCAGCATCCCCCTGTACATCAGAGTTATCCCCAAGAGTTTGCCATGAGATGTCCATCCCAGTGAGATGTTTCTAATTTTGAATTTTGAAGGCCTGATCACTTCCTTTGTTGCTGCCTGACTGTTCTGTGTACCTGCAGAGCTGATCAGCATTCAGGCTTCTCCATCCCCTTAGGAAAATCCCAAGTTACTTTTGCCATTATATCACTACTACTTTCCACCTGTTGCATGATATGAGTTAATGAATTCTGTTTGCCCAGATTAGGAAGATTTATTTTTGCCTTCAGACAATTAACTTATTTATGGAGCTCAGTGTAATACTCCTTACCCAGACAGAGAACTAAAGCACATAAATGGACTCATTATCCATGTGAGTTAACTGGAAAAATCCACATATATAAGCTTACACAGACCAGAGTTTGCTGAATCAGAACCTTATTTGCTGTAGAAAACAAAATTAGTTTCACTTTGAGATACTCTTTAACATTTCCATCTGAACATCTCACACTAAAATGGGATGTATAATTAAGGGTGAGGCTATAAAAGCCTTTAGAATATTTTCATCTAATAATCTATCGAATATTATGCACCCTTTAATTCAGTTGGTAAAACTTTTTCAGAATTACAAAAAAGGAAAAAAAAATATCCAATCTTGCAAACTTTTTAGAGCATCTGACACAATTATTTTCAGGCAGTGATTGTTCATGTGCAAGCTGTGAAAGATTGAATTTATCTGAGATGAGTCCCCTCATTCCAGACAGTAAATAAAGCCACTTTTTAAATTAATTTTGGTTGGTATTATTACTTTTAGTAAGCTGAAGGATAGGGTGGATACTCTCTCTTCTTCTCTTTTTCCTTTAAAAGGGGAGAATTTATTGTCCATCAAGAAGAGAAAGGAGACTCATTTTTTTATTGAGGGCTATTATTATTATCTATACAGAAGAAAAAGATCTCTAAGAAGTAGTATAAATGCATTTAAGAGTATAATTACATAACCTAGAAATAAAATAGAAAATAATGCCTTCATTCCAACACCTTTCCTGTTACTGTGTAGGGATGAAATGGCACTTTGTGTTTTCATAGCTGCTTATGAAATTCCCTCAGTTATTGGCCAGAAACCCTCTCTACAGTCAGGAGGACTCACAGTGGCACCTTTTTTCATTCTTATGCTTCTCCAAGGCCAGTTTACTGTTACTTACTGGTTTTAACATGGCCTTTGCCATTAGCAACCTTGCCTTTGGAGGCATCTACATCAACCTGAGTGTTACATTTGTTTGGATCAGGAGTGCACTGATGGGAGCCAACGTCCAGGTGTTCCCTCTTGCTGTGTAGTTCATGTTACAGAGTAGACTTGAAACATCTGTAAACTTCATTCTTTGGGGTGATGCCTTGAGATGCTGTCTGGGAGCATCTTAGGAGCCAAGGGAATGGCTGGAGCTGCATCAGGGGAGGTTTAGGTTGGATATCAGGAGAAGGTGCTTCACCCAGAGGGTGGCTGGGCACTGGAACAGGGTCCCCAGGGAAGTGGTCACAGCACCAAGTGTTAAGATTTGGTTATTAAAATTGTTAGAGAGATGCCTCTACCTGAATTAAGGTGCAAAGGAGACCATATGACTCTTGGGGATGTCCTGTGCAGGACCAGGGGCTGGACTTTGATGTCCTTGTGAGCTCCTTCTGATTCGGGATATTTTATTCTATTATTAACTCCATTTCTATTCTGTTCTGTCATTAAGGGAGAAGACCTCAGCAAAAATGACTGTGGGGTCCTGAGCCCCAAATGTTTGGATGTGTTAATGCTCTTCTCCTCTACCAGACTTGTCAGGTTTAGCCACCATCACCTCTGGGGCAGCCACTGTGGTGAAATCCAAAGTGCTGCAACGTTTCAGGTCTCTGTAAAACCAGATTTGGTGCAGAATCTTTTGACACATCCTATCTCCAAAGGGTGTTGTGGGGTCCAGTGTTTCCACTGAGTGTCTGCTGCTCCTCAGATTGAATTTGAAATGTTAGATTTTACTGTAAATCACCTGAAGAGCTGCAGTGAGAGATGTTCTCTGAGGCACTCAGGTGCTGCTTGCAGCTGGGTCTCTCAGGCTGCCGTGGTACCAAAACAAATGTGCAGAACAGCATGGAGTTGGATTTAAAAGCATCTTTTAAAGTCTGGGCTTTTTTTCTCCTTGTCTTTTAGAATTAGAGGGAATTTTCATTGTAAAAAAATAGGGGAGTATCTTCATCTCTTCAGTCTTTGCTCTCATTACGAGGTTAGCTTGACTTGGTGTTCACAGTGCTGAAATTCTTGTAATTGCATCTTACAATTTTTAAGTGCATAGCAAAGTGGGGTTTCTGTCTTCATCAGGTACATTTGAGTTGGTGAAGTATGAAACAAATAGCATTTATAAATCTGCATAGATATGCCATTTTATGGCTTATACTTGTATAATTCACATTTTCATACTGCAGTCACAAAGGATTAAAAAATTACATAGATGGAAGATACTTTGTTCTTAGCAAGCTCTTCAATCAAACAGCCAGAGAAATATTAAAAAAATATATATTTCAATGCCTTGAAGTTGAAAGTCACCACATTCATATTAGAAATAAAATATGCATCTTAAAAGGGAAATAAATATATTTATTGTGTGATTTATCTGGGATTGTGAAAGATTCTTCTTCACTGGAAGACTTCCTCTGAGTTAGAAGAATGTTGTGTGTAGTAGAGATACTGTATTTGAAAAAAAATGTGGTCTTGGGAAGTCTTATGGCTTGTGCTACAAAACAGATTAAAAATTATGGAAATGGTCCATTTTTTCTGCTGTAATCAATCAGTGCATAAAATCCATTAGTTTTGAATATTACTTTAGCTTCTTCTGCCCCTGGTGGCTGTCAGCTCTGTTTCCAGCCTCAGGTCTGTGATTCCTGCATTTGTGTAACCATAAATCCGGGTGTCTGCAAGCCAGAATCAGTCTTTCTGTCTTCCAGCTCAGAAAAATGAAGTCTCAGACTCTGTTGTCTTGGAAACAAGGTTTTAAATATCAAGGTCCTGTTAGTTGTGCACAAAAATTAGAGTTGTTCTGGTATGTTTAGAAGGCCTTGCTAAGAGTAGTCCTTTGAGTCAAATTCAGTATAATTTTTTTGTGTGTGTGTGCCTTTGTGTCCAAACAAAAGGGAGACCCNGTGGTGGAAAGCGTGAAAATGTTTGAAAGGGCAGCATAGAGATAAAAGTTAACCCCACTTCTTCACCCTAATGCAAAATGCACCTGTTTGGGGAAGCAAATGAGAGTGTAAAATCCACCACACTTGAAAACAGGAAAAGAGTCAATCTGAAAGATCACTTTGAATTAGATCTCACTTGTACAGAGGGGAAATAGGAAGATGTCTTGTGCTTGTAGTATATTGCTAACAGTTGCATTACTTGCCCTTTTGGTTTCCACTACCTTTTCTCCAAGTTCAACATTTATACCCCTTAAATTTCAGTCTTTTAGAGACCACAGATTTTAAAATAATGAACGTCAGACAGCAGCAGCAATACATTTTTTTTCTGGATATTTTTTTCAAGAATAAGTCCTTGCATAGAATTTTTAGAATATTTTTTTCTTTTTATGAGGCAGCCTCATGTCCTTACTGGTTACCGCGTTGAGATGCAATATTTTGAATTTTACATCTTTACTTCAAGACTGACTATGAAAGCCTTGGAAAAAACTGCACATTATGTTTTAAAATCTTACTTATAAAAGTGGAGACAGAAGAAACTAGAGGAGTACATTTGGGGTGTGAGAGGGTACTGACTTTACAATGACCAGTGAAACTGGCTCCTTGAGTGGGCTTGCAGGATGGGGAAGAGCCAGCTGGTTTGTTGAAACTCCACCCTGTTCTTGTTCCAAACAGCAAAGCCTAGGCAGATAAAAAGCTGAGCCTTGATAGAAAATACTGTTTGCTCAGGGAATAGTAGGATTCTTTGTAGCTTGCTTGTTTATGACAGATTTGAAGGTCTCATCCTGCCCCCGGGCAGCTGAGCAGAGGAACAAAGACATTAAAGGTGGTTGGAAAACAAGGCCATTGGTCATTATAATGATGGGGACCAATCCTTCTATTTTACCTGCGACAGTAGAGTGAAAGTAAATTAATTTTTCATCTAAACTTCTTCTCCTGCCTGTCCTGTTACACACCCTCTTGGAGCATGCCTCTCCTCAGAGGTGCAGACCAAGATTCATTACTGCACTGTCACACTTGGTTATTTCTTCCTCCAGCGCTCAGCACCCAAACACATATTTAATTCATCCTCTTCCAGTCAGGCAAGGATGGCTGTGTTTTACTCTCCCCATCCTGTGCACTTCACCGTGCAGCTACAAACAGTGATGTGCACTTGGTGTTGGAAGGCAGGCTGGAACAGAAATATCACCAGAAGACTCCTCTGCGTTACGTTAGAGGGCTTGGAGCCGTTCCTGGTGACTGAGCATCCTCCAGACAGAGCTGTAATGACAACTGGCAGTGATTAGCACCTCTGCTAGGAAACTTGACGTTGCCTCCAAGCACCGAATGCCAGCCTGGATGATTTCTTCTGTAGTGCTGTGGCCTTCTGGGCTGTCACTGGGGGTGATGGGTGTCCAGTAAGGTGAGGATTTCTCTGCAGTTACTGTGGTTTTCTTTTCCTACCACCTTTGTCACGCGTGGGACCTGCAGAACTTACTCATGGCCAGGCTGTTTTATCAGATGCTGTTCAACCATAAAATGGAATATAATCTTCCTTCTAAAGATTCTATTTTTTTGCACCATCTATATTAAATATGGTACTAAATAGTGATTTTAATATGACTGTATCTCTGTGTATAAATAAGGACATTTTTTTTCTCCGAAATTTTTGCTAGGTGAAAAAACCCAAATGAATAGATGCATCAATTTTTTTCTCCCTCCTTCCAACATTTTAAACCACCTGAAGCCTGAAAATACATAACTTGATTTAATCAATCTTCCAAGAAACCCTCCCATCATTCGTAGCACCAATGGAGACATCATGGTCTCAGCTGGGGAGATGGGTCAAATTCCAAAGCTCTGTATATGAAAAGGACCATGTGAACTAACAAGATTGCACAGATTATAAATTTCATGTTTGTTTCAAAACCAGTTGGCATCATTTACAATTTCTTTCAATGGGAAATCTCTAATTTGCATTGATAAAGTTTTCTACCAGGACGTTAGTTGCTTTTTCCCAGGTATTGCTTTCTCTTGAAGATTACATGTAGCTTCCAGTAACATAACGCTGTTAGCGTCCATTTATACATGAAATAACATTATTTTGAAATACTGCATTCCAGTTGTTAGTGTTTCCAAAGGATATTTGTTCCTGGAACTGCATTCATCATGTTAACAGAGTTAAGAGAAATTGCAGCAAGAAAAGTTGTGGCAAGATAATGACAAATGCCATTTGTGAAGAAAACTAGGGTTGAAACAATTTAATTTTTAAGACAATTCAATTTCAGTTCCTGACTGCTGGGGCAGACAAGTTCATTCCAGAGGAGAATGGAACAGCATTTCCTGGGCAGGCAGTCAATGAAATGAGCTCATTGTGCATAGGACTTGGTCTGTGTATTTTTTAAGCTTGTCATCTCCTCTCTGTGCCTTTCTCTCCCGTGTCTCTCTCTCCAGACCCCCGAGGAGCTGGAGGACGACTCTGACTTCGAGCAGGAGGATTATGATGTGCGCAGCCGAACGAGTGTCCAGACTGAGGATGACCA
>WAAE01018304.1:0-49181 GCA_013400495.1 Nicator chloris | reverse complement strand
TTTTTGTGTATATAAAGGTTTTAAAAGTAGGTCAAAGATGCAAACCAAACGAAATGTTTATGATATCTAGTAAGTAAGGAGTCTACAAGATTTTTATTTGCCATTTACAAAACTCTGAGATATTGCTCATGTGACTCCTCCTTTCTTTTACAAGTAGCAACATGAAGTTCATGGTAATATGAACTAATTTTCATCCCACTCAACTTATTTTCTTCTTTTAATTTGAGAATAAAATCTACCTGGGGCAGGTCAAAGACAAAGAGAGAAAGGTTACATTTCCAAAGATAATGTAATGTCTTCCCGGGGAGTTAGACTACAGTTTATCTGGGAGAAACATGAAGAAGCTGATGTTCTACTTCAAATATCAAGCACTTGACCTTTTAAAGTACAGAATGACTTGTCTTTGTGACATATTGCTTCTTTGCTTTTCCATAGGTACAAAAACAACGTGCCCATTGATGTGCAGGCTCACCCTGGCAAGTATATCATTCAAAATCGATATGGGCTGCACTCCCTGGAGATTACTGAGTAAGGAAATATTAAATAATTTAACAAACAGCTTAGGCTGAAATGTTGCTATAGAATGAGACCTGCAAAATGTGAACACACCTCTTGGGGATGTAAGAGATATCAAGTCAGGTAATATCAGAGATATCAACTGTGGCGAATGCTGTCTTCTAAATGTTGAAGCAGTTCTGCTTTACCTCAGTAGAGGACATGCAATTTACCTGAGTTATTTATCTGGATATTCTATTTATGGCTGAGTCAGAAAAGTGGGATAACTATGATAACTTTTTCCATCTGTCTGCTTGAAGAGTACAATTAAACATGTAAAAATATGTGAGTTAACTCTTTTTCAAATATAGAAAAGTTCACAATTCTTACTGAAATGAGGAACAAAACTGGGATGTCCTCACTCATATACAAGAAAGATCTTTAACAAGATCTTCAAAGTGGGAAATTTTTGCACTCCCTTTGCATTAAAAATAATTGAAAACATAAGACCTAATCAACAACAACTTGGATTTGACAATTTATATACTGGCAGGTGCCCTTTGAAAATATTTTGCGTAATCAACCATTTCTGCAAGTTCCATGTTAGGCATCTCTTCATAGAAGACAGTAAATTAGTGAGGAATATCATCAGATAGTTTTTTCCTACTTATTCCGTATTCCCAATTTCAAATCTGTAAGTGAGTTGAAAAGAGACATTTATTTCAAGCACTGGGGTTTAACATTGAGAAAAATCTAATGGCTACAATCAGTCCAGTGTCCAGTGTGTCTGTCTCCCAAGCTTTTACTTTATAGATTTTACCCAGATTTCTGAGAGTTTTCTTAATCTAAAACATCAGAGAGGCTATGCCAAGAAGTAAATGGGTGCTCTGACTAATAATTTCTGTAATTTCAGATGTGAATTTGACGACACTGCCCAGTATCATGCCTCTGCTATGAATGTTAAAGGAGAAGTTTCGGTTTATGCTTCCCTTGTGGTAAAGAGTAGGTTGCAAAATGTTTCCTTCAAGTTTTTTTTGTTAAGATGCACATTACCAGTTTTGGTTTTGTGGTTCACAGAGCTTTTACCTTTCAGTGATGGTGACCAGTTTTGTCTTTTTCTGTGTAGGGTACAAAGGAGAAATTGATGCGAGTCTTTTGCATGCTAGAAATCTTTCCCTCTCTCCATGTAAGTTACAATATGTTTCTTTGACACTTCCATTTTTAGATGTGATATCATGACACATGATTAAGCAGAATATTTAGTAACATCATTTTAAAAAGAAGCAGGTCTGATTTACAAGGGTGTGGAGCTCTACAACTTCAAATGGTCTTAGCCTCACTAGCAGGGAGAAATGGAATTGCCTTTTAGGTCTGTTGGCTTATATAAGAAACATCCTGTTAATATTGCACTTCACTGTGAAATAGAATCTGTCAAAGAGAGAACCACTTCCTCTTCTGCAATATGTAAAACATGGCATGGGGAAGCATGTGCCTACATAGAGTAGGTGACTTAATTGTTGTCTGCTGCTTATGTGGTTTCATAAGCTGTGAAAATGCACAGAAAATGCATAGAAAAGATTAAATATCCAGAACCCAATTAGAATATTTTGGGATATAACAAGGTAAAAATTATAGTTCGTTTGACCTGAGAACCTCACATTTTAACAATATGGCATCCATGCTTCCATGATGATAAGACAATCCACCCACATATGCCATGTGGGTGAAGGTGCCCTAGGAACCCTATGAAATGTTTGACAGATGAGACTCTCACGTATTTCAAACAGAATTTGAGGTCTACAATTTCTTTATGGGAAAGAAAGATCACGATTTGCATATATTCATTCATCACAGGAAGAGGGAAATTTATCAGTGCAGGCTAGCTGTAGCTGAGTAAAAGTAAAGTGTGACCTTAATTTTTATCAGCTGAGCTGTTTCCAAAACAAACATGGAAGCCCCTCTGTCGTGTGTGTACAGTACAAGTGAAAGGCACTTAGGATATTCTGTCTGGAAAACTGCACCACTTGGGACACACGGCATTCAAAAAGATAAATTCAGGACCAAGAATAGAAACAGGCTACCCTTTTATATTAATAGTAGCCCCCACAAAGGCTTATTTGCTTACAAAAACAAAAGCTGAGAGCAGCATGACTGCTCTGAGATAGAGCAAGGAGTTAAAATGGGGAAAGAGAAGAACCATATAAGCTAAAGATCAACTTGACCTGAACTTCTATCGTAAATAGAAATCTTTTTAAGTTATAAAACAAACCTTATGATAAAACACTGGATTAGAAATTTTGAAAATTCTGAACTTAAATTCTACAGAAGCCTCTCCCTGCTAAAATGAACTAGCTGTAAGAACAGGAGTTGTATGAATGAAGAAATAGTCGATTCTCTGCAGTAGAAAGGACTTGGATTATCCAACACTGCAATTACCTCTGAAGATGATGACTTAATATATGTATTGTTCCTATTTATGTCTTGAACGTTACCTGTATTCGTAATCACTGAGTACTTTTGCTTCCTACTCTTGTCACAGAAGGAAAGAAAAGCAGATATTTTTTTCTCTTTTACAGTTGCCGTTACCCCTCATGGCTATGCTTCCAGGTTTGAAATCCGCTTTGTCGACAAGTTTGATGTAGCCTTTGGGAGAGAAGGTGAAACAATGAGTCTGGGCTGCACAGTTGTCATCAATCCTGATATCAAGCGCTTCAAACCAGACATCGAGTGGTACAGAAATGGTGAGAATGTTTGACAAGAAGAAATATAAGCTTCTTTCATGTAAATCTTTACTTGTTTCAGCTTACGTTACGATTTGGTCACCACTTTCTCAGGTTTTCCAAAGATAAAAAAAAACACTTTTTATTTTCAACTAGAATTGTTTCATAATTTAGCATTTTGATGTGAAACCATGGAAAACTGATGAAGCAATGTGAAAATGTCTTCTAGGGATGTTTTATTTCATTTAAAAAAAAATCTAAATTAGAAGCATTTTTATGAGAGCCAACATCTATGTGGCCCATTTATAGAGCTCATATAGCTTTTACTATTTATTTATTTATTTATACGCCAAGATATTTTTTAAGTAGTTGCACAGTGTTCAGTAACAGCTGATAAAAAACTGTTGCTTTCTGAAGTAATGCTTTGAAATCAAAGTTGTCATAAGAGCAGAATTAGATGTTATTTATGACTGTTTTCAAAGACAGAACGTTGTCTAATAAGAGCGGTCTCTTTTGTACTTCCAACCTATCCCAATATATTCTCCCTACCCAGAACCCGTCCCTCAGTAGACCCTGCTGGTTCTCATGATGAAATTCTCTAATTCCTAGGTGTTCTTATTACGCCATCCAAATGGGTCCAGATGCAGTGGAGCGGGGAGCGAGCTTCTTTAACGCTGACCCATGCAAACAAGGAAGATGAAGGTCTTTACACGCTGCGAGTGGCGATGGGAGAGTACTATGAAGAGTACAGCGGCTACGTCTTTGTGCGAGGTAGGCCACTGTCCTGTGCACAAAACTCGCCACAGGGCTGAGGAAAATGTGCTGGCAAAAGCAGCCTCAGATACTTGAGGTGCTTGCCCCCCACCCTCATAACTATAGAGTAATAATTTTCTATTAATAGCTTCTAGCAATGTACATTCCAGTCGTTATCTCTGGAAAAAATCCATGCATGTGTCAGGCTTTGGTGTTGTGTGCCCGAAGACTTCTAAACTCCATTGACATTCAGAGGAGGAAATTTAGGGTATTGTGTTCAGAGTGCTGAACATTAGTCATAAAGAGGAAAAATGCACATTATAAGTTATAAATGCTTTTTTGTAACCATCCCACTGCTAGCTAAACTGCACTATTTTTATCAAGATTTTCTGTGCAGTTTGAGGGATTCTCTCTAATGCACACTGCAGGAAAAACTACAGTGGAATGGAAATGCAAAGATCTGCACCTGGAGAAGCATAATCTCATGCAGCAGAATAGAGATTATGTGGTGTCTGTCTGGAGAGCTGCTTTTCGGGAAGGATCCTGGTGGACCAAGGTGAACATGTGCCCTTGTCACAAGGACAGTGGCATCCCGGGCTGCATTAGAAAAAGTATTGCCAGCAGGCTGAGGAGGTGATCCTTGCCATCTACTCAGCACTGGTGGGGCTCATCTAGAATGCTAGATCCAGTTCTGGGATCCCCCATACAAAAGAGACATGGGCTCACTGAAGTGAGGCCACTGAAGGGATGTGAATGTGATTTACAGCTTGGAGCACATGAGGAAAGGCTGAGAAAGCTGGGATTGCTCAGCCTGGAAAAGAAAGATCATGGGAGGAGTTTATCCATGTGTACCTGATGGAGGAGAGTAAAGAAGACACTGGAACAGGTTACCCAGACAGGCTGTGGAGTCCCAATCCTTGTAGACACCCAAAACCTGATTTGACATGGCCCTGGGCAACCAGCAGTGGCTGATTCTGCTTTCAGCCAGGGGATAAACTAGGCAATATTTGGAGCTGTCTGCCAATCTCAACCACTGTGTGATTCTCTAAAGTAATGCAGTGAAGAATAGAATTAAAATGTAATTTTTGTGAATGTTGTTTGCTTGTACCATCAAAAACTTCACTGAATATCCATTGAGAATTCTTTCTTTAAAAGGAGCCATGGCTATCACGTTGTGTGCTGATTCTATATCTGTCCCAGCTGCTAAAAGCAGCTGAAGTATGTAATGCTAATTCAAAAGGCTGCGGAAATTCTTGGCTCTGAGACCATGCCCAGAATGGCTCCTTGTTGCCAAGTCCAGCAGGACTGTGTGAGATAACAACCTGCCCAGAAAATACAACTGAAGCAGACATTTTCATCACCTGAAGAAAGAGCCTATTGAAATGAGCTTCTGTGACATGAAATAGGACTTGTCCTACTATGTTCCTATTTAAGTGGTCCCCAGAGTCTTGGTTGGCTACTGTATTCCTCGTCGTTCCTCCTAAACTATAGCCAAATTTGCTTTAAATGGCAGCTCTGGTATTTAAGCTGGAGCAGCTTTCTTTTTGTGTCACTCACAGAAATCAGTGTTTCGATGGAAGGGAGGCTCATAATGTTTCCCGTTCAGATGGGCTTTGAGAGCATGTGTGACTCCTCTGCCATGGCTAGTGGTCATCATTTGTCAGCAAGCCATCAGGGATGAAATCCTACCCTCCTAGAGCTGATCAGCAGTGCTGAGTCTCCCAGCTCTTTCCCAGTCTGTCTTGGAAAGAAGCTGTGGCCTCATGTTCTGTAAGGTGGCAAATATGGGCAATTAAAACCTTTCATAAAGAGATCACTGAAGACACATTGTTATTACTATTAATGTTCTTAGTATTCTGTGATCTTAACTGGATGGTTTACTCTGTACATTACCATTTTTAAAAATACATCAAGTTACCTGTAATTAGAACCTGGACTCAACAACTTTGGCGCAGCTTCAAAAGCTCCACGTGATGCTACTCTGGCTATAAGAGAAGACTCTGTAAAGTGTGGCTGGGATATTTTTTTTTTTAAGGAAGGCTACTGTTTTACTTAATGAAACATATTAAATACTCTAATAGGGCATTTTTTTCATGAAAGTCAAAATCATGAAAAATCGGGATTACTGTATATTGTAAAACAAAAACCTGTAATGCCTTGAAACATTAAACCTTTTTGAGAACTCAGGTTTATATGGAATGTATGAAAAATATTTATTAGCAATTTTTTTTATTCAGGTATATACATCTTAGGTCTTCTTTTGAAGTCGATCACAATTGGGCAAATTGATGCTATTTTGCAGAGAAACAACATCTCTTATTTGAAAGTCTTTCACAGAATCTTCCTGCAAAGGTTATTTTTCTCTACATGAAAATTGCACCATCTCACAAATCAGATTCTTTGTAAATAGTAAAAATTCCCCAGTGCCCAGCACTGTGCTCTATTTTTCAAAGCTTTAGATAAGACATGTCCAGAAGCTGATGCAGGAGTCAAGGCCCTTTGACAGCAGCAGTACCAGATTTGTGCTAAACTCTTGAAAGGAATAATCTGCTTATCTTTATGAAGGCTCTCTTCCACAGAGATAATGTATGTGTAATATAATTAAACTTCAAAAGGTTTTGGTACCTTTGCAGTTCACAGCCAACTGAAATCAAACAATGAAAGACTATGAGTGGAGATATTTAATTCAGTGTTGTTATATCCAGTGCATAAATACTTTTGATTCAACCATTGCCTGGCTGCCAAGTTTTTAGTTCAACAATGTCTCTCACAGCTTCCTAACCAGAATGCATGGTACTAATTCTGTTTAAAATGTCTAAGTGGATTACATTTACAGTATGCTGTAACATATAAAACATTTGTAAATGTTGCAAAGAAAAGCCAAAACCTAGAAAAACACTAGCAATTTAAAAGCAGATCCTTTTTTGAAGCCAGTTGGAACACAATTTAGTCCTTAAAGATTAATAATTGTGAAAGAACTGTGGTTCACATTTGCAAACATATTTCTCCATCCTCATAGATGCTGATGCTGAAATCCCTGGAGCCCCTGGCGCACCACTGGATGTGCAGTGCTTAGATGCCAACAAAGATTATGTCATTGTCTCCTGGAAGCAACCCGCTGTCGATGGAGGAAACCCCATCCTTGGATATTTCATTGACAGGTCAGTGAGTGTGCTGGACTGGAGAACTTGTATTGCTGCCCGTTCCAACTCAAAAAACTAAAGGCACATTGAAAAACAAGAGATAAAACAGTCGTTTGTTATTTTCATTCTTGTTGCTGGCCAGAAGAAAATTGATTTTTTCTTGTTTTGTTTTGGATTGACTTGGCCTGATCTAACCTTCATGGAAATAGCCACATCTTGATTTATTTAATTGCATAGCAAGGATTCTGCGAGATCTGCACAGCTCAGCCCTTGCTGCTTCCTCTGAGGCTTGAGAGGCCTCAGGATTTTGTGGTGTTTGGTAGTTCTTCTGCATCAGGCAGCTGTGGCTCCTTCAGTACCAGGGCTCTCTTGCCCCTCTCCTAATAGTTACTATGTACCAGAAAGCAAAATATTATCTCAAAGGGACTTGGATTTCTTTCCCAAATGCTGTTCTTATTCCAGCTCTTAGATTCAAAATCTTCATGGAAATAATTTTTAAAAATATGAAACCTCCATGTGCTACACACAGTGGCAGGATCCTTAAAGCGTGTGATTTAAGAAATTAAGTCAGTATTTTGAGACTTGCAGTAATTTTCAGTGCTGGTAATATTTGTTTGAATTTCACTAATAGAATCCATCATATGAGGTTCCTCTGGGATTATTCAAATGCATATAAAAAACCCCCAAACATATATATACATATACATATATATATATATATATATGGAATGTGCCATTATATTATGCCTTTGAATATACACAGAGTATATCAGTAAAAAGAAGGTATTGCTTTGTGAAATAAATCTAACACACAAATATAACCTTACTGTTTTGATAACTTTTGAGTGCCAGTCACTGCTGTGACTATGCTCTGCTAGATCTCAGCTATGGCTCTTTCACATTCATTGAAAAATCCTAAACAAAAGACAGGACTAGACTCTGAACAATAATATCTCATTTTAAAACTAGGCTATTGAGGGATGTTAGCACTGAGAGTAACTGCAAGAGAAATGGCATTTTGCTTTTTCTGTTGTGTTCACCTTGTTTATTCTGCATTTGCTCCCAAATTCAAAGCTGTGTTACTGCTCTCCAGTGTTGGATCCCACCAAAGGTATTTAGGGACCCAAATATTTGGCCAGGGTAGCCCCTAACTGCCTTGTGGAGTTGAGGCGGTGACTTGAGCCAGCAGGACTGATCTGTGCTAATGGTAGAAGCAAAGCTTGGGCATCCCTCACCCCAAGCAGACACAAAAACCACAAAACCGCCCTGGGTGAGGTGGTAACAATTCTCAGGAGAGATTCTTGCACGTACCAAGAAATCTGGGTGGGAACTCTAACCTTCTCTTTGGTAGATATCTCACCAGATAGTCTCTTCCAAGCTGAAAGGTCATCTTTCTGTTGACCATGTTGCTGGATACAGGAAAACCATCACCACAGGCTTCTCCTGCCTCCCTGAGCTGAAGTGGTGCTGGTCATATCTTCCTTCTGCCATAAACCAGCCTCCTGATATGAGTGAGGCTTCAAAGTTGTGGGACCAGCAGCACCATGCTGGGTCCTGTCATTGTAGGGACTGCAGCCAGCACATCACAGGCTCCCTTGGCAGCCCCAGTGGTCTCTGAAGCAGGGCCTGACTGAGTGCCCGACTTTAATCCCATTCACAGCCATCTCTGAGCTGGGCTGGTCCCAGAACTCACAGTGGGGGTCTCTGCACCCCATGAAGCCCAGCATCTTGTGGGATGTACAGTGCAGCATTGTGCACGAACGATGAAGTAGTGTCCTCCTGGCAACGGCAAGGGAGGGATATTTCCTGTCCCTTCAAGTAAGCTAAAGCTGACACTCCCTAAGCATGCTTTGGAGGGTTCAAACAGCGAAGTGAATCTGCTCTTATCCCTTTTTCAGTTGAGGAAAGAAGGGGTGCAGCTGTGAGGGATTTAGTGCATGCCCAGCTGGTACTTCAGCCTGACGCCTTGGTGCAGCTGCTTTGATATCATCAGTGCATAATTCTGCTGAGGAAACTGGCACGGACCGGCCAATGAGCACAAACAGATGGTGAAGCTGCAAAGGCGTGTGGGGGCCCCCAGTTCATGTTTTCCCCTTCCCAGCACTGCTCTTGCTGCTTGTATTTTTCAGGTGTGAGGTTGGCACCTCCCACTGGACCCAGTGCAATGAGAATCCCGTGAAGTTTGCTCGTTTTCCTGTCACTGGTCTGATTGAAGGCCGTTCCTACATTTTCCGAGTCCGAGCTGTGAACAAAGCTGGTGTCAGCCTGCCGTCCCGGGTGTCAGAGCCTGTGGCTGCTCTGGATCCTGCAGACAGAGCCAGGCTTAGAAGTAAGATGTGCTTTTTACAGGTTGCACGAGAGGTTTAAGAAGTCACAACACATTTAAAAAAAAAAGAAGTATGAGTATCAACTCATAAGCCTTCAAAATCCCACTAGAGGGAGCAAGGCAAAGCCAAGATATTCTTTGGAGACAGCTTTGCCAAGAAGAAATCATCTCAGTGCTCTTTGCACTAAGTGTTCTATCTACTGAAATTTCTTTGGCTGGACTGCAGTGCTATGCTCCAAACTTGCAGGAAGGGGGAAAAAAGGCACGGGAGAGTTTAATTGCCTAGAGAGACTTGCTTTTGTTCAGCCAGCAAAATAGCTGAACATATCCTGTGAATAGTGTCTCTCTCAGCCACAGACAAGCGTGGCTGATTCTGTTCTTGTGTGACAATCCAAGTCTTGCAATAACATCAGAACAACACCAGGACAGCCCAACAGATCCCAAGCTCTCTGCTTCAAGGTTAGCATTTTACAAGTCAAGGATGTTTCTCCTGTGGCCTCACAATGTCTCAGACATTTTGCTTCCAAATCCACCTCTCTACGCATATGGAATAATCGTATCCCTAAAAGAAATTTCTACTTCTACTCAAAATCTATTTCTATATGTTTCTGAAGTTTTACAATTTAAAATGGTCCAACGTGAAGGGGTATTGTACGCAAAGCTACAGTGCTCCCACAGCCCCAGCTTGTATGAGCTGCTGTGTATAGTGCTGCAGCCAGATAATCTAGGTTTCCATTCAAGATAAAACAAAAGGCCAGAGGAGAGAGATTTGGCACTGCCAAGAAACATTGCACCCAGTCAGACATGTGAAACCCTAAGCCTGGGGAGGAGGGAGGGGTCTTCTTCTCAATGGGCAGCATGGAATCTGTCATAAGAGGTGAAGACTGGGTTTGGTGGCCTATTCCTGTTACATCTCCTCCTCTCATCCCTCATAAGTTTTCTCCCCACCTGCTTCCTCTCTTCTTTCATCTCCAAAACGGATCACCCAATGTCAGGTGAACAATGGGGAGGTGTAATGTAGCGTTGGCAAAAATTATCTCTGAAAGTGCATTGACCTGGTTGAAAGCTGCATAACTGCAATAGTGTGATAACACATTGGTTGCTCAGAGAGCCACCCAAATTTATCAAGTGGGCATGTTGAGTCAGGCTGAGCCGTTACTGTTTGTGACTGTGACCTATGATTTAAAAGCTGGTAATGTGAGGGAAAGTGGTTAAACAGAGACAAGATGCAGCCTGCAGGAATTTGGTTGTTCCTTTAATAAGTGAACTGTTAAACCAAAGGAACAGAGGACAGAAAATAAGCTGAAACTAATTCTTTGAAAATGATGATCTGAGTGAACCAAATACCTCTGCTTGTCACCTAGGAGACTTCAGTGACATTCCAGGAAGGAATAGATGTTTCAGTGGATTAAGTTTTCTAGCTATATTACATGCTGAGCTGCTCTCAATATTAAGTCTGTTAAGCCCACAACTAGCTTGGGTAACTAGCTTGCTACATAAGCAACAGCCACAGCATTAACCAGAAATGAAGCTCATGGGGATCTTGCAATTGTTAGTTTTGAACAACAGAAGAGTCAGTTTTCTCATTGTCTGAAAATTTCCTGGTCTCCTACTTCCCTGTTATCTCTGACATTTGTTTCAGGTCACCCTTCTGCTCCTTGGACTGGACAGATTATTGTGACTGAGGAAGAACCTGCAGGTAAACACAGCCCTTTTGCCTACAAATGTCTAATGTGAAGCTGGTTCAGTGATTAGGAAAACTCTGAGTGAGTTCAGTGAACTTTGGCACACACCCAACGTTTGTTGTTCTGAGAGTCATTTGACCTTCAATAACTCAACAACTTGGTTTGTGAGGTGAAGTTTCATTATTCAGGACCTAATGAAATCATGCTTAAAATTAAAAGAAAGAAATTTAAACCAAATATTTGGAAGACTTTTAACTCTACATAAAAAAAAATAGTAAATGCTGAGGTATACTGATACTCCTGATTTTTAATTATGATGCTAATTCTGATACAAAAATGGAAGAATTAAATCCAACTTCCCTTTCCTATTCTTCCCTGTCCTTCAGAGGGTGTTGTTCCTGGTCCCCCCACAGACCTCCAAGTTATTGAGGCCACCAAGAACTATGTTGTGCTTAGCTGGAAACCTCCTGGACAGCGGGGCCATGAGGGTATCATGTACTTTGTGGAGAAGGTAAAATTAGACAAAATCAGAATCATGCTGTGGCAATATTTTATGTTTGTTTTGTCATCTCTTCTGGACCTCTGGTTAACTTTCATTTCTGTCTGAGGCTTGCAAATTAGGTCAAGGATTAGAAGGTCATCAAGATAACTGTCAAACTGTAGATTAAGATAAACTAGGAATAAAAGACAGATGGGAAATAGGAAAGCAGATGAAGAATGTGTCACACCCAGTAGTATTCTTCTTGAATTGTGTCATTGACCTACCTGGAGTAAAGAGAACAAAACTCCTTCTATAATGTGAAAGCACAGGGCAAAGTNTATATATATTAAATATATATAAAAATGTATAAATTAAGCTTGTCTGGCAGGACAGATTGTCAACATTTTGGATGGAAGCATTTTGCAAGTGTTTCTTGTTATCAGCACTTTCTATTCCAGCTGCCTCTTCATGTTTATCCTCTGCATTAGCTTTCCATTTGCTCTACCAACTCAATAAAGATCACAAAATTTCTTTTCTGATCTCCTAGAACAAAATCAGTTTTAATTTTGGTGTCCTGCTTTCCTGAGGTGTTTTTGCATGGCTGCTAGCCTAGAAAATTCTTCACACCATCACCCTTTCTCCTTGCATCTCCTGGCTCATAAACTTTTTTATCAATGTTTTTTCCTATCAGTCTAGAGGTGTCATCAAGGGAGACATAAATATCTTCCCATTATATATTTTCCATCTCTCATACAAAATCTGGTCTAAATAAATGAGTTTCACTTAGCAACAGCCTAGGAGAGGATGAATATATGAATTTTGAGTTTTCAAATAAGAAAGCTTTTTAATAACCGATTGCATGCTGGGTACTGAGCACTAATTTCACATAGTCGGATGAAAATTTGAATCCCTCAGAAACCAGAACCATTACTTGAAGTGATATTTAATGTAAATCAAAGCAAAAAATTAATCACTATTATTAGTGGTATAAGTGATCATGGTATGTAGGATTTCTAGCCACAGAAGTAAAAACAATTCACCAATTAATTGCAAATGTTATTTTTTTTCTGGAAAGTGGGGGTTGAATCATGATTAATTCTGAAAGCCACCCCAAAAACACTAAGAGTGCCAGAAGAACATCTAGTAGCAAAGTGGTAATGTTAGGATTTTGCTCTTACATAATGCTGAATATCTGCAAAACTCATTTCGAAAGTGGTCCAGACTGGGTGCAGTTAATAACATCACTTCCTCGCTGTGAAGAGGGTTCAGCTCTGGTATATTAAAACCAGTAAACTTTTATGTGTGTTTTCTGGAGTAAGTGAACATCTGGCAGATTCATAAGCTTTGAAATATGCTCAACCTGTGGAAAGGCCCAAAGAAGGGATGTGTCTCCCTATTCTCCACAGCAGACATGAATTTGGTGGTCCAGGGAGAAAGCCTTGTTGTGCGAGACGCTCAGCCCGCAGACACTTCTGTTCTAACCGTGGTTTCTGGGTTTGACCGCAGTGTGTGGCTGGCACAGAGGACTGGCAAAGGGTGAACACCGAGATCCCTGTCAAGTCCCCTCGCTTTGCAGTCTTTGATTTGTCTGAAGGCAAATCCTACTGCTTCCGAGTTCGCTGCTGCAACTCAGCTGGGATTGGTGAACCCTCAGAAGCGACTGAAGCCACTGTAGTGGACGACAAGCTCGGTAAGCATGTGGTCGCGTGCGTTAAATCCCCTCCACGGGAACTTTTTGCTTTGTGATCTAATTGTTTTGTCTGCAGGCACCTAGCTGCCCAGAAAATAACTCAAGTATGAAAAGCAGTCAGTGATTTATTCCCTTTAGCTAAAATAATCTTTGTTTGGGTTGTTCAACCTTCAATGTACAGTCAAATGACAGATGCAAACCAAGGAAATTAAGCTGCAAATAACGATGCCAAGAACGGCAAAGACTGCAAATAGCAAAAGAAAATGAAAACTCAAGGAAGTACAAAAATGTTTTGTTTTACTTAGAGTCTTTATTGAAAATAAGCCCAGACATCAGCAGAGTCTAACCTTCCTTGTTTGCCAAATTAAACAAAAGTGAAGAATTTAATACTTACATGAAAGCAGAGACTATTTTCACTGGAAGAGAAGCCAAGATGTTCAATACAGTAAGTCATCAGTAGCTACACATACATTACCAATTTGTTTCCAAACAGCAATGCAGATTTTAATCCAATTCCCAAATGATCTCTGTTCACTTCTTATTGAATTCTCAGAGCATTTGGATGTGCATGAAATACATTTTTTAAGAAGAGTAGAAAGTCTCTTCTTAAAAAACACTGTAGATACCCTTTGCTACTTAACAGGAGCCTTGGTTTCTGGCTTATCCTGTGGACTGCACAAGATCTGCAATGTGCACCTAGTGCATTTTCTCTTTTAGAAAGCTCCAAATCATATCTCTGGTGCAGATGTTCAGCATGAGGGGATAAACTAAACATGATTTTAAGGAAATACACTGAATCCTAGGCAATACAGAAGTGAAGAACCTCACCACCAAAGCCTTGAGCCTACTGATCCTGTCCTATCCTGACAGATTACATAATTTAAATTAGAGCAGTTTTTTGAAGGTTAAATCTGTGCTAGTCATGCTAGTATAATCAAGAATAGAATTTCATGCTTATTTTATTTGTGAGTTTTAACTGGCAGGCCACTAATTTATTTCTGCTTCTCTCCCGCAGATATTCCCAAAGCTCCTGGTCGTATTATGCCAACTAGGAACACAGATACTTCAGTTGTTGTCACTTGGACAGAGCCCCCAGATGCCAAGGAGCTGGTTGGGTACTACATTGAGGCAAGTGTGGAAGGATCTGGTCGTTGGGAACCCTGCAACAACAATCCAGTGAAAGGCACAAGGTAATTAATCTTAAACCATGGAAATTATGGTCACCAATGTCTGATTTACTGGATGTATGTGCTTTCCAGCCATTAGCAGTAGTAGGGCTAATCTCTCTGTGGTAGCTAGCAGGCTGGAATCCCTCTTGCATGTGAAGCTCATAAGTTATAAAACATATTTCAAACTGTGAGTTTTGTCCAAAGAGAAATTATAATCAACCTTATATTAGAAACAATTAGTCAAGAAGGAAGAAACATGGGCATTGCTAATGAAGAAAAGTGAAGCAGCTTGCTACTTCTAGCTATTGTACAGCCTATCAGTTTGATGAAAAACAGGACATTGAGGAATGACTCAAGTTACAAATGTGGAAAACTAAACTGTATAATGTTTGGAAGCGAAGTGCTTTGTTTTGGAAGTCTCCTCTAAACATTTCTGCACTATGTATCTGGACTGTCAGGAGGACATGTGGATTATATCCCACTAAAAATATTAGTTTCTGACTGCTTCACTTGTAATCATCAAGAAATTAGTGAACACTCTTAAATATTGGGTACAAGCCCACATTTCTTACCGATATGAAGCTTGGTCTCCAGTCAGAAAAAATAATCAAGATTTAAAACTTCCTGAGATAAATCTGATTTGGTTTAGTTTGAATAAGTATGTAATCTTCAGAGTCTGAAGGGGTAAGTGCAGAACTTTTTCCTCAAGTGTATTGATGTCAATACAGAAGTAGTCCCTGCTTGTTTTGACTGAATCTGCTGATTTGTATATGCTATCCATGACAACCCTTATTACAATAAGTAAGACTCTGATCAATATTCCTGGACCAGCTTTGCTGTTTAGAAGGGCATTTTAAATGCTTAGTATATCAGAATCACCTAAACCCTCACTTAGCTGAGCACAGACACGACAATTTCCTTTATGTATTCTTTAGTGCATTTATATTTCATTTATATTTATGCGAGCCATAAATACATCCTTTCATGTCTATTTCTATGAGTTATAGTGTAGTTATATCGAAAGAGGGTGAAGTTTCATGTTCTTTGCTTGCTTTAAAATATGAAATGTGATCTTTAATCACCGTAGAAATAAAAATATTGTTCTGAGTTACTGTATATTGTGATACAAGTACACTGCACAGGTTTCTATCGCTGCATTTTTAGTCAGTGTGATATAATGTATGATGCAGTCAGGCACAGGCTGTCTGTTAACTCTTGGTTTTTCTGGTTGGGTCAGTCTTAAAGCATGAGCTGTAGTTCATAATTTGCCTTATGCAGTATATTTTGATCTTTTGAAATTCTGTGCACATCCTGGTGAAACAAATGACTTGGAAAAGTCTGATAGAATGGGTAGGGAAAATTCCACTTTGAAAATTTTGATTCAGGGTTTTTTTTTTCTTACCACAAAACAAAACTTTGATTTTGTTTTCCACATTGTAGTTGCTTCATATGCCATTGCATGATGTCAGCTTTGGTAGTGCAGTTATTACTACACTATGAAGCAGAACAAAATCAAAGTAACATGGAATAAAATACACTTAAAATATCTATAGAAAAATAAATGGGGTTTTAAACAAAAAAAATTAAATTTCCATACCACAATCTATTCCTAAATAAATGATTCCCATCTTCAGAAATTTTGTGTTTTCAAGGTGGATGCCAAAGAAAATTTATAAGAGTTTTTCTTACGTTACAATTAGATTATCAAGTAAATGTCTTCAAATAAAAGAATTTGTCTGACTTGGATTATTGTCATGTATTGAAGCAAGAAAGTGAAGTACAAAAATAATTTAGCTCCTGTACAATGCTATGTTATTTTTTTTAACTCTGCAATTTTTCATTTATGATTGGAAGGGATTTATGGGAACCTGTGTTACATGTGTCTTTTACTTGTGTCATGAAAATATCCCACAAGAAGCAAATATAGACCTTACCTGTGCAGTTTTTCACATTTTTCAGTCAGGAAGTATGGATTTCATATACTGGCAGAAGTAAGGTAGACCCTGTGGTAACACAGAAACTTGTGCAGTCTCAAGATGGAAAAAGCGTTGAAATAGTGTGTCTTAAAAGAGATGAGTTTAGACATTGTTGTGCCAATGAGGTGCCCAGATTCTGCATTCTCTGACCTTCATATAAGGGACTGGGGTCATGGTTTGTCCTCGGTTTTTAGAAACCAGAATAAATATCATGGAACAAATGCTTTCTTTTCGCCCTTACAACTTTTCTTTTCTCTGTAACACTTTCTAAGTATTCCCTGACTGGTTTGTTTTAGATTCATTTGCCATGGGCTCCACAATGGTGAGAAGTACATTTTCAGAGTCAGAGCTGTTAATGCAGCGGGGCTCAGTGAATTTTCACAGGAATCAGAGGCTATAGAGGTGAAAGCAGCCATTGGTAAGCTATTTTCCATTGCCCCTTTCAGTGGTAATTAATTAAGTAAATATGTTCTCAGCAATTATTAGTCACTAATTAATTGCTTTGTTTCACAATGTTGTCCACAAATAAAAATTTATCCATAGATCCTATAGTCTCACAGAGACAGTTTCACACTCCCTACACTCCTGTAGACTGTTCACCTTCACCATTCGGTTTTCTTCAGGTGTTTCTTGTGAACCACTGTATGAGAGCACTCCCAAGTTCACTTAATAGGTATCCTGGAAAATGAGAATGTCATTCTGATTCTGGTATCTGGTATATCACCTCTAATGCACACCATCCGATATACAGTCACTTCCTAAGAAATTTTTTTCCATGACTAAAGCCAATAGTGCAATGTGTTGTCTGTAAACCTGCTATAACCCTGTGTGTTCTCCCTTTGCTGATGGATTGTTTCTGTTTGCCACTGCCTGAACTCATCTGTAAAGATTAATGAGATCGTTGGACTAGAATAAATTGTATGTCTGCAACATCCTCACTCTCATTTGTATTGAAGCTGCATACCTCTCAACTTTACAGCAGAGATGTGGCCTAGGGCAATTTTGTGAGATCATCTTGATAGGATCAGAAATGTGACCTGGAAGATCTAACACTAAAATAATTGTAGCAACGTAAGAATACTATTAACTTTACATCTTTTTTTTTCTGCTCTGAATACTAGACATTACCAAAAAAAAAAGCATTATTTGTGAGCAGGCTGAGAGGTATTCTACACATTTCAAAATTTCTTGAATTCAAGCTTAACCTTTTGTATGTAACCACACTGACTTGTCATACTTCGGCTGTATTGTTCACTGCATGCAAATCTTAACTCTGCTGCCTAAATGAAGAAAAAAGAATGTGTTCTTAATCCAAATGTCTTTGCTGTTTTCTGGCAATTATAGGGGAAGGATTGCTTCATGGTGTGTGTCCTGAACTGAGTGGTAAAGCTGCTGGACTAACAGACTGCACTACCAGCTGGGAAGGCATGCATGAGTCCTCCCAGCCCATCTTTGACACAGATGCTTTGCTAAAATGCAATGCTAAATTTAATAGAGAGACACTGCCCAGTAGCTGTGGCAAACTGGAGAGTACAGGAGACAGTAACATGAGAGAAATTGTTAAGGACGCTGCACCACAAAAAGTTGCTGCTAAGCAGGCAAGTAAGTCTCAACCCAGGGATCTTTTGACAGTGGAAAAAGTTACAAAGAAGAAAGATACAGGTGAGAATTAATGAAGTAAATAGATTTTGCTGCTTTGGTAGGTCCAATTCAGACTGCTGTAACTTCTGTTCAACTGTGCCACAAGTGAACGTGCTCTACAGTGATGCATCTTCTATCAAACCCAGTAATTATGTGCTCAACTCTCCATTAAGATCATTATGCATGTAATGGTAGTGGAGATCACTTTACAAACTTAGTGGTTAATGAAAGTGAAACATATCGATATGGTTAGTAATTTAATGGCTTGTTTGACTGCATATTAATGTATCCAAGGTGATATATCTAAATCACTTCAGTAATTTGTTAGGAATCCGGTTACCTAGTTCTCCAGGTTATACATGTGGGAAGGAAACAAAGTCTGATTATGATTGTAAGCATGAAAATCTGTGTTCTGTTAGGAAATACAAAGATCCTTTGTGGATTTTAGCCTAAGCTACACCTTATCTGCTGACACACTGTGCTAATGAATGTTGTGTTCTATCTCTGACTAAAAGTGATAATAGAAGGAGGAAAACCTACCAAGTTATAGGCACATGTACAAAATCATGTTCTAAATTTCAGTGCCTAAACACCCATTTTTGCCCAAGATATGTGTGGCTTGAATTTCATTTAAGTCCTGGTACCTGGCCAGGGACCTAACCTCCTCCCTAGGCCTCTGCAGTGAGACACAAAATGTTGAACAGAAAACAAATTGGGGACACCTGGGCCTGGCTGACACCAATATAAAACATTACACACAAAAGGAAACATAGATGATGTGGAATTTCTATCCAAAGTATGACTTCAGGGGCACAAGTAAGGCTTTTCACTGGTATGCTACATAATGGATGTGGGCAAGCATTTTCCTACTAGATACGGAAGAAATATAAGAAAGTGTCTTGGGATGAAGTGAATGATTTCTTTATTGTTTAAAAAAGAAAATCTAAGAAGGAGGATTATGCCACATATTTTTAATGTAAGTTCCAGTAAGAGACATGTTCCATTTCTGGTCATATTGCAGTGCCTATGATCACTCTGCCTTCCATTAAGGTAAGATCACATGATGGGTGCAATGATAAAATCTGCACAGTGCATAAATTGAAAAGAAAAAAAGAAACAGATAAAGGCAATTCTTGGGAGGAAAGAATGTGAGATGATGTTTTTTAAAAAAAAGGAAACTACAAGGAATATTGTATTGTGAATAGGGGTTTGCTTTCTGCAAAAGAAAACAAATCATTGCATCTCTAATTTTTTTGCTTTTCCTGCCGTGTTAGTTTTAGTTCCTCATTTTTCACAGATTAAAGTGAGTCCTGATCACTTGCATCAGAGCTGCAATTGCAACACATTGTTTTGCTATGTATCAGCCTGCTTTTCAAAAACAGGGGATCCTGGAAACTAATTCCTACGCAGTTTGGGCTTTGCATTTGGTTTGTGGAAGCTTTTATACTGCATTTCTTATTCCAGTTCCAGAAACTTCCCTTGAGAGCGTAAATTGTCCTAATTAGGAAACGCAGGGTAGGAGCCGCCTGAAAATGGTAAGTGAAAGCAAGCCTGAGATATTGCCTCCTGCTTACAAGTTATTCACATTGAAACAGCTGCTCCATCTCCACCTTATGACATCGTGGTCCTCGAGAGCGTTCGTGACTCGATGGTTCTGGGATGGAAACAGCCCGAAGCCATTGGTGGAACTGAAATTACTGGCTACTACGTGAACTACAGGGAAGTGGTGGATGGAGTTCCTGGGAAATGGAAGGAGGCCAACATTAAGGCTGTTACTGAGAGGGCATACAGGGTAAGAGGTTAACTGCAGTTATTGCTGGGGCAGCAGGCAGTATTTTCAAATCAAATCTCAGAGATGGGTTGGGATGAATTATGGTTCAGAGTACAGATAACTGTTCAGAGGGGTTTCATTCCATGATGGTAAATTTATTTAGCCCTATTAAACTTCTCTGCAAAATTGTTTGTACACTTATTTGTGAGTCTGGCACCAACTGTCATCTGTGAATTCACTGACATAGAATGATAATTTGTAAGTCACGCCCTCACAATAAATGGAATTCCTACTGGTTTGGTGGACATATCCCAATGCTTGCTGGTGCTGAAACCAGCTCTGTCCAAGCTGTTTAGAGACAGTTTAGAGACAGTGCTAGCTACAACCTTAGAAAAGAAAAGCAATGCCAGGACTGAGTTTTTCACTCCACTGTGAGGACAACTCTTGCCATAAGGGAACTTGCTCCATACCACAAGACAGATCCTTGAGCAATACCCTCTTTCCTCCCTGGCTACCAAAGTGTCTATCAATAGGAAAAGGGGATTGCAATTTGAGTGTGCTAAGATCACTTATGTGTGCTCCATCACTGATCAGAGGAAAAGCCAAGATAATTATCATGTTAAGATAATTAATAATGCTTCCATCTTCAGGCACACTTAAAAGCATGCTCATGTTTTCAACAATTGTCATTGTGACTTTCTTCTGAAGTCCTAATCCAAAGTTAATAAGTACCATCTTATTGATCCTGCAGATCCAAAACCTGAAGGAAAACATGGTGTACCAGTTCCAGGTGGCTGCTGCTAACCTGGCAGGGGTTGGGACACCCTCCAAACCCAGCAAGCCCTTCAAATGTGAAGAGTGGACCATTGCTGTGCCTGGTAGGATCCTGAGTGGGACACAGCCCAGGAGTGCTCTGGAACTGATTATCTAATGCAGGCACATTGCAGGGGAGTCAACAGGACACTGAAGTTCATGGCCAGGCTTGAATTGTCAGCACTTTGATTTAGCACCATTACAGTGTTGCCTTACATAATCCCTACTTAATTAGTAGCATTTTACAAGCAACTTTAGTTTTCTTTAGCTTTCCTTCTTTGTTCCTCTATTGTGCCTGGCACTTTGCTTTCTAGTTTAAGTGCTAGACATAAATACCTGTCTAAGGTACAAGGCAGAGAAGAATGGGGTCTTGTAACCCTCATCTAAATGTATCACTACAAGGCCAGATCCCTGACCTTTTAACATTGATTGAAATGAATGAAAACAAGCTCCACTGACTTCAGTGGACTTTAGACCAGTCCTTGAAGCAGCACATTAGATTAATAATTAATTTATTTCCCCAAGTTTGGGAATTATTTGTCCATTTTGTAAGCTCATGAATATTTGATCAAGATACCAATCTCAACCAATTAGATTGTGTTTTGGGTTAGGTTTTTTTTAATTGGCATGGGTTGTATTTACATTGGGTCTAGGTATGATACAGAGGGGCTAAATGTTATACAAGTTCTGTGTACAGTTCTGGGTTTTGTCTGGTTTTGGTTCTGGAGTCTTATGCTTGGGTCCCTTTGGGATTTATTTTGACACCACAACCCCACCTTTTACATTTCAGGGCCACCCCATGATGTCAAATGCACAGAAGTTAGGAAGGACTCTCTGGTTTTACTGTGGAAGGAACCAGTTTATTCTGGCCGCAGTCCCGTAGTTGGTTATTACGTTGACATGAAGGAAAGTAACGCAAAGGAGGAGCACTGGAGAAGTGTCAATGAGAAGCCACTTCAGAAGAAATTCTTGAAGGTAAATAGCTGAAGAATCAAATACTGGCATAGCAGCATAACCTTGGGGAAGTCAGTTTTGATAGGATCATCCTGTGCTGATCATGGCTCCACTTAAAGGAATACTCGGAAGGCCCTCTGATACATAATTTTGTGGAGTGACTTCTAAATAAGTGATCAGCAGTATCCCCCCAGTTCTAGAGAGAAGTCCAAAGTAGGTTTGCCATTTTTATGCTTTTCACAATATTTGAGACACAAGTCATTTTAAAGTGTGATCCTTTCATATATGTTTTATAGGAGTATCCCCAGGTGATATAGTGTCAGTATAATTCCTTAAGTCACTGCAATTAAATCTGTACTATTAAATTCCCTCTTGTTTCTAAATAGGTGTGGCTGGCACTTATTACCCTGATAATTTATTTTTTTAAAGCCAGCATTTATCTGCAGTAAAACACTATGATGTTTCAGAGGTCAATGTACATGAGTTAAAAACATCCTGTTCCAAAACCAGTGCTCCTTTTTCTAAGAAATCAGTGACAGCAATGACAATGCCTGAACATTAACTATCCACACAAGGAAGGAGCAAGTCACAAAGATTAGTCATGTCACTCTGGAATTGAATAAAAAAAAAGAACTGGAAAGGAAACAAAACAAGAAAGGAAATAGAATTGTCAAATACCCAGACTGATCTTAGTAAGTGTGAAATTAAAATCAATGTTTTGCAACACACCACCATATATATTTGGTTCCTCCAGATTGATGGCCTGACACAAGGCGTGAGCTACGTGTTTCGTGTGCGGGCAACAAACCAGGCTGGTGTGGGGAAACCATCAGATGTCACAGACGCTGTCACAGCTGAAACACGACCAGGTTTGTTGGAAAGACTTCCTCTTTGTCGTCACACTTACACAGGCTCCTGTTTGTGCAATGTGTTTACCTGCAGGCTACATGCCAAGAATCTGATCCTTCTCAAGTCAAGCTTTTTTATGAAGCAAGATATGAGTTGAGGGCCATATCTTACGTTCACTGTCTGGTATATTTTAAGGTCAGAACAGATTTTCTTATCATAACTACAGGTTCAGGAATATAAAGATATAATTAAGTTGTAAGATTTGCATGTCTCTACAAGTAGAGGACCAAGTAAGATCAGCTCAATGAAACAAAATTATGGATGTAAATTTTGCCTTTCCTGTATTAAACCAGTTGTTTATGCTTTATCATTCTCCTTTTCTTATGTAATGTGCCTCAGGAAAGGATAAAAGAAACTAAATTTTTTTCTCCTGGTCTTTAAAAGAAAAGCTTTAAAACCACAGTGAAGTCATTTTGAAGAGCACTTTCAGTAGGAATTCAAGTGCAACTCTTTGTTGGAGTCATCCTTGAAGGCTGGCTCCAGTGTGTCTGTAAGATCAGCAAGAAGCACAGGGACCAGTGCTGAGGCACCATCTCCATACCTGGAACTTTGGAACTTCTCAAAACCCCTGGGGTTTATTTAGCTATACCAGTAAAACAGGTGACTAGTCAGAGATACCACCTTTTTGTCACCAAGCCCCCAAGAGAAAACACAAGCATGGACTTGTGGCTTACTCATCTATTGACTATTTTAGGAGTGCAGGGTCCTACAAGGTGCAAAAACAAAATCCCAGATATTTTAAACAAATCTGGTATAGGGTTAGTATGATGTAAGAAGGTACAGGGTGGAATTGAATCATCATACACCCTCTTCTCCTCTGACAGTTTCCTTCCTACACCTGCAGACTTCATTTCCCTGGGATCCTTTCCCAGTTTCTGATCCCCAGGTTAATTTTTACATCCTCCTGCTCAGCTCTCATAGATGCCCAATCCTTATGACCTGGGCAGCAAAAATTCTAACAAGTATTGAGTTAGACCTCAGTGAGGCTGTAAGTCAGGGAAGCCTGAAAAAGGAGGTCTGAAGCTGGGTGTGTAAAAGAACTGGAAAGCTCAGAGCAGGGAGACTGGGGTGACTGCTATTGAGCTGAGATGGGAAGAAGGGACTGGAAGGAGTAGATGGGCCGTTGAAAGCATGTAAGATACAAGGACAAAAAGAAGATAAGTAACTGTGTGAATAAGAAGGGTTTGAAACAGGATCTTTGAAAAATATAGGAAACATAATTTCAGATCTATAAGCTGCTGAAGCACCAGGGCTATTTCTATCACCTGCAAATGGAGAAAGGCAAACTTTAAAAATTTATTCCTGAAAACAGCTATATACAGCAGCCACTTCTAAAAACAAAATTAAGCCACTATTAATAGTAAACTTTTGGCTTTGCTAACTTGTGTTCATTGAGGGTTAATACCTCTGTGTCATACTTCTGATAAAACATTGTGATGATAACACTCTTCAAGTGTCCTGAATAAAGGATTGACCATGTTACTACAATTAAAAAAAATACAAACAAACTCTTGTGAAGATGACCAACATGACCAAAAAAAATTGTACATTGTTTTCAGTGTTCACTCAAACAAGGTGAACTTGAGCAGAACATTTGGTTTACAGACCTCACCATTAGAGAAGGAGGGTTCATAGGTTTGACGTCTGAGGGATCACCAGAAAGGGAGAATTTAGCCCAGTGAACACTCAGGGAAACTGAAAATCACTTATGTGTACAAATCTACTTGACCCATATTTTGAGCTGAGATCTGCTGGTACAGAATCCACCAAACTAAGCTTCTTAAAGGTATTAAGAAAAGACAAAAACTTATTAAAAACAATTATTTTATAAAACAGCCTCTTGAGCAGGCTTCCACCTTTCTCACTCAAACCACAAAAATGTCAAGAACAATCATACCATTTTTTAAAAATTACCACAAATATTTTGGTGCTGCCCAATGAATCATGCCTCTGTTACCATTTTGGATGGAGACAAAATATTGTCAGGTGTCTCTAGACAGTTCCTGCTGGAACGCTACTTTTGCCAAATGTGTAAAATCACAAGACAACTGAGATTTGTAAACAAAGAATGTAAGCAAATAATATCCTGAATGAAAATACCTGCTTTCATACCAAGGGGGCCAGTTGTCTTTATCCAAAGAAATGTGCAAATATAATGATTCAATACTTTGCATCCACTTTCTTTTCTCTGAAAATAATGTTTAATTTGTACAGTTATCTTCTAAAATTAAATTAAAAATAACAACCATGTAAACAAATACCAATCCAGGCTACTTTTGATCTGTTGCTTTGGCTTTTGACAAAAGCACTTTGGCATACGTGGATCTCACAGGAAACAAGAGAAATCTAAGAGCAGACTGCAACTCTTCTGCATTGCTGCCCTTAGTCCTCGTTTATCTTGATACAAAGCAAAATTAGATTATGAGCTTGCATCAGCCACTTGAGAAGGGCCTGAACCTCAGAAATTGAGGAAAATCTGTCCCATTCAACATTTCTGACTGGCTGTACTCAAAATGATGCCATTACCAGTAGTGTGTGGAAGATGTCTGCTTTATGTCCTGTTACTTCTTTCCTTTCAATGCAATAAAATGCTCAGGTAAATGGAGATGTGATACGACATCTAAGTATTTAATTTCTTACTGTGTCTCTAAGAAAAGCTCTGGATGATATGTTGAAACCACCAAGCTATCTAGGTGAGGAAAATTAAGACTGCTAGTACCATGGCAGCTTCTTTGGCTCCACTTTGGAGGATAGGTGGAGTGAGGTTTTCAAATTAGGTCAGTAATTTAGACTTTTTTTTTTTTTAACTCATAAATATTAGAGGTAAATTCCATCATCACTTCTGGAAATAAATGCTATACATTGTTACCATAATGAGAATGCTTTAAAACAAATGTATAAGATTCTATTGTTCAAATTACCCTTACGGCTGTAATTCTTTCCATGGCACATAAAGTGCCATCAAAAGATTCATGGGCTAATGACCTAGAGGAAACAAAACACTAATGAAATTTCAAGGGACGAATTTTGCATATAACAAATTAAATTATAAGGAAAGATTGCAAACATACTGTTGCCTAGTAAATTATTTGTAGGTCTCAGATTTCATTTATCACATATTGGTACTTAATGTGCTTCACTACTGCAAGGGATGGTACATAACAGTACCAAAATGGGAATATTAATCTCACCTTTCACTAAACGCTTATGGCAAAGTGTGAAGACTAAGAAAGCTGTGAGTACACAGATTGTCATGACAGGAGCTGCTTGCAGTGCTGGAAAAGACGTGTATGGTATTAGAACAACGAAACACAGAAATCTCCTACTATGCTTGAGGGTCACTAAGAATTATGCTGAAAATAAAGCATTTAATCTCAGTGTCAGGAATAAGGCTCTTGCCTTTAAAGTACAATACTTTGTGGAGAAAGTGTGTCATTAGTATTCTGGGCAGCCCAGAATTGTCCTAGCCCAAGAAATAGGACATGAGTGCCCTATTCAGATGTGAGATCCAGCTCAGAGCTGTTCAGAAAAGAAGGCTGGATGTTCTCCAGCACCTCTCAGTGCACATGCTCTCCCTGATATTCTCAGACAAGTCGTTGAAATGAACATTAGTGCCACAGATGACAAGCTCACTGGGTTGTCCAAACCCCAGATGAAATTCCCTCAGCTCCACTGGGGTGTGAGGGAGCAGAATAGAGGTGCCTTCAGGTTGCTGACCCAGGATTCACCCCCCAGGCCTTTTAAAGGACAAACTGGGTCACCCTATCCAGCTCAAAGACTGAAGGTACTGGCAAGTCTGGGTGGGTGACTTAAGCAGCTAATTGCAAATATTCACTTCCTTTGTGGGCCCAGGATTAATGGTGCAGACAGCATCAGGGCTGGATGCCAAGCACGGCAATTAAACCAACCTCCCTGAGTGAAGCCAGTGTCACCAAAACTGTGCCACAGTCACAAATGTGTGCTGCTGGGGCAACTCGACTGCTTCCTCTTCTTCACCTCTTCAAATGCTCACATTTGCATGTTATTCACTGTATAGCACTTACCCTATTAGAGAATAGGAAATCCATGCTGTATAAGGAAAGCTCTAACTACTCCTCACCATGGAAAACATTGCTATTTAATAGCTCAGACATTTAGTGGATTTAGAGTCTTGCTTTATCTCCCCCCTTCAGGCTTTTTCATAGCAAATATTGCAACTCTTGTGCAGGCTCTGATCCTTAGATTCACACAAATAAATCAAATAAATCCTTAGATTCACACAAATAAATTGATTTATGATGTGTTTTAACTTGTAGATTAGAAAAAGAGCTGTTCTTGTGAATCAAAGACCAGGGATATCGATGAGTGCAGCAATTTATGTCACAGCTGAGAAAATGGCAAGGATCTGCTTAATCCACTCTGAATGATATCTATAGAAATTTGTTTGCTGACTTCTCTGAGAAACTGGAATTGCCTTGTTTTGCTCTTTAAGGAACCAAGGAAGTGGTGGTTGATGTAGATGACAATGGAGTAATTTCCTTGAACTTTGAATGTGATCAGATGTCTCCAGACTCTAAGTTCATTTGGTCCAAGAATTATGAACCAATTGAGGATGACCCTCGACTGAACATCGATACCAAAGGCGGAAAGTAAGACCCTCAGGGGTAGCAATAGTCTCATGTTTGAGAGATCTAGACTGTCACAGAAATCCATCCTTTTAATGTATGACCTCAGGAAGAGTTAAAACTGCCTCTGTTACTTGATGGTTACTTCCTGAGAATGCAGTTCTCCAGTAAATCCATACCCAGATCATTTGGAAATTGTAGCTTGCACAGAATGAGTCAGACCTCCTCTGTAGGTACTTCAGTGATGTTTAGGCACAGGGAGAGAAAATCTGTGCCCTGTCACCTTACAACCTGTCAGTCAAGGCAGATTATTATTTTTATTCTTTTTACTAGTATTCCTATTCCTATTCCTATTCTTATTCCTATTATTTTAAATCTCCAAATAATAAAATTATCTGGCTTCTTGCAAAATGCTTTTGTCCTGTAACACAGCTGTAGTCTTTGGAACTGCTGCAGTAAGCAAGGCTTTCTTATGAAAGAAAGCATCACCATGGCCTGATTTAGTAATTTATATAACGTCTCCAAGGCCACTTTGTTTCTTCAGGCTTTTCCCAGAGGAAGGCAAGGTGAGTGCACAGGTTCAGCCCATGAAGGGCCTGTGTGCTCTCCTAGTGATAGAAGCCATATCGAAAGAAACATAGTCATGGTGCTGCCACATGGAAACTGAGTTGGCCTGTACCTACAGTATCCTTCCAGGGTCATCAAAGACTTGACAACATGCCTTTTTTCTTGTGGTGCCATCACCATTTGTACCACACATGGTAGGACTTACTCTAATTTATGGTTCAGAGCTGAACATTTGTCTGTTCAGTCAGAGAAAAAGCAAATACAAGGATATTTATGTCTGGTATTATAGACAGAAAGGAGGGGTTTGGTTCAGATTGATTTCACCTTTTCATCACAATGCCTTTTCCTTTATAGGTCAAAACTGTCCTTTAAGGATCTTGGAGAAGATGATTTGGGAATTTACTCTTGTATTGTTACAGACACAGATGGAGTTTCATCAAGCTACACAATTGATGAGGAAGGTAGACACAATGCCTACTAAGCATGCCCAGTTTGCTTTCACATCTGTTTTTCCCTGCTCAGATCTCAGATCCAAAAGGTACACACACCCCTCATATTACTTGTTTTGTCTTTTGCAGAAATGAAACGCCTGCTTGCTCTGAGCCACGAACGCCAATTCCCAAGTAAGTGAATCAATCATGTCCGTAGGGGAGAGCTTTGCATGCAGTGGGATATCACAAGCCTGATCTAGTTGAAGATGTCCCTGCTCTTAGCAGGGGGCTTGGACTAGATGACCTTTGAAGGTCCTTTCCAACCCAAACCATTCTATGAGTCTGTGGTCAGAAAGCTCCTGCCACCATCACGTGAGGGGGTCACTAGAGTAATTTCAAGTGAAAGTGGGTTTGGATTGAAAAATTTTAGATTCTTTTTTTTTTCTCTCCCTCTTTCAGTATATCTGTACATTACAGAAGTTCTTCCCAAACTATTGCAGGCTACTGGCCTACATAATAAGTCTGTATAACATCTGGAAAATAAGTATCATATTGGCTTTGCCTCTTATGTAGATCAGGCTTTAATACTTACTCAGCGTGCTTGATCTGATCTGAAAGCCAGAGTTTGAAAGATTCTCTAATTTTACTCCAACAGAAGTTAACATAAGTTAAATTTAAAGCTAACAAATTTGGCAAGTGTAGTAAATTCAGCTGTAATGATCTATATGTACAGAATTTTCCTGCTGAAATTCATTCTCTCCCTCTTTCCTGGAACATTTCACAAAAATTGAACATGCTTTCTACTCTTGGAATGGTATTTTTGTCAATTCCACAGACATTTATGATACCTTGGTAGTAGCACGATTTGGTTATTTTTATTGGAATAGTACTTGAATAAATGGGGGGAAACTAATATTGGATTACATAATGAATCTTAATGCACATAACAAGATGAGACCTAAACCTGGTCTCATCTTCTCCCACTATATCGTCTTCTTTTTCATTCCAGGCACTAAAACTCTTGCCTGCATTTTAAACTCTTCAGCTTAGTGCATGCACTGCTGGCAACTCTTCCAACTCAGCCCACATCGCACCTCTCAGCCCAGCCAATCCTTGGCTACAGAAATGGCCTTTTTGCCTACATCGTCTCTCTCATTTCCTTCTTCGTCTTTTTCTCATTGGCTCTATTCTTCTCAACATACTCTATCACCTTTTGATAGCTTAATGGCAGCCCAAACAAACCCTTGTTTACTCCTGCTCCTCCCAATTATCTTCTCCTAGTTATATTTTCACACTAAAAGTCGGTCATCACAAAACCTTGCTGCTGTCGCATGACCTTACTCGCCCTGACCCTTCCCTTCTGAGGACTCTTCCATGCTTTGTGTTCACTGCCAACGTCACAAAATGAGCTCCTCAGGACGCAGATCATATCATCTTTTTTGCACTGTATTAGGTAACAGCACACACACTCTGAAGCATGAGCTTCCAGAGGGCACAGGCAGAAAAGGGAGATCACTGCAGAAAGTATCCTTAAGGAAGGAACAGTCTCATACGCTTTGGCAGCTCTGGGCCCTTGTGTACACTTCAAGAAAAACATATATTACAACTAGGGGTTGAGATTTAGCTGTTTGTACTTCTGAGCAGCAAATAATGGAACTTCTGCTTAGAAACACGTGCAGCCAGTAACTCCATTGGAAAATGGATTGCTTGAATAACAGCCTTACGGAACACAACTACGTATGGGTATGACAGTGTGTTGGTATGAGGTAAACTCTTCCAGCTCCTCAATGTAGCAACTGCCCGAGGACTGCCTGTCAAGTGCTGCCAGTAATTTGTGATGCTATACAAATAGGATGTAAAACCACTGGAAAATGCCTAAAATAGCTATCGGTGCTTATGAAAATACTTTAAACAAGACTTTTGCTCATGGCAGACTGTAAGGCAAATTGTCCAGTTCCTTTAGGCTGAGAAGTGATCAGACTTTTCTCCAAAATAAATCCTTTTGCATCCTTTCAGCCATTTATTTAACAGCTGCTGAGATACTTTCTTCCATGTTAGACTAACATATTCTTAGTTAATAACAGGCAAGCCAAGTGGGGGCTTAAAATTGCTGTAGAGCTGACAGTGAGACAAAAGCAGTGCTGCCTGATGTCTATTCACACTCCCACTTGCTTCCTGTAGCATTTCACTTGCTTTGTTTTAAGAAATTATGCAAGCCCTGAGATTCCTTCTGTTTCTTACACACAAAGTGATGTGCTGGGTGAGGAAGCATAGACCATTCACACAGCAGGGACACTTCCATGGGGTTGTCTTTGCCTCACTCCCTCACGGCAATGCTGTCTTTCCAGGCTCCAGGCTTTTCCCTCTCTGGTTAAGCATGTGCCTTTTCCATAATTGTTACCCTGTGACTGTTGCCTCACCTCCCAGGAGCTTTGTGTTTATCAGAGGCAGACCCTGTGCCACTGGGGCACTAAAAGCACACGTGGGTGTGGGGTGTGGGAGGGAGAAGGAGTGGGTGTGGCAAAGGAAGAGCTGAGGGGTTCTCACCCCCTAAGTCTGTTTGGCAGTGGGGTGGGATGGCAGCTGTGCTCCAGAAGGCACCCCAGTCATTTAGAACGGTGCAAACAGCAGGAGGAGAGCCATCAGGCACTACTGTGGTCCCAGTCCTCTCCTGCTGCAGCTGAGCCTCTGCATACTCCGAGCTAAAGGCAGCAGCCTGCCCTGGGAGGTGTGTCTTTACACCACCAGACTATATCAGCATGTGTTTTGCAACGTGTTTGTGCACTGTCCTCAGCTGTTCCATGCCACACCCTAGCAATGCAGACTTTACACTACTGAGAAAGTAGAGCCTGGGGGAGAGTTCACGTGCAGCAGCACATGGAAACCTGAGAGCATGACTTTTACTGAGAATCTGCACATCCACCAAGACAGACAGAATGACAGAAGTCAGTGAGATGAGCAATATGCCCCAATATCAGAGTCTAACTACTCATGCTTCACGTTGCTGATTATGGTGTCTTAAAGAAAACTTACAGTGAAAGCACGCTGAGGACTAACAGGAACTAACTAACTAAAAAAGAGTTGCCTATGGGATCGTACACAATTTTTTTTTCCTTGTTGACACACTGGATTGGTTTATATGTGGGAGTTTTAGTTATTTATAGGAAAACAAAATGTACTGGGGAGACTGAGGATATGTTGGAATATTTGGTGAATTCTGGAGATGGAGGTTTCACACAGCAGAGGATCAAGAATGTTTTCAAAAATCTCCCAGCATACAGCTCTGCAGCTGAATTTCTGTTCTGGCTTTGTGCTTGGAGATTTTTTTGTGTTTTGGTTATTTCCCCTCTGAGTCAGTTCACTGTCTTACAGTAATATTATTAGACAACTCATTAAACACGGGTCTGCTCCATACAGACTCATGTAATGCTTCACAGATACCTGCAGTTTGCATTTGAAATAGCCTTGTTTTAGAATGGAGCAGAACTCAAACCTTGAACACTTTGAGCTTGGACAGACCTTGTGATTGAAGGATCAAAAGATTAAATCTCATCTGTCATTCTATGTATATGTGGGTGGAAAGGCATTCTGTCTATATGAAGAGCTCTTATGAGTTAGTTACCTTGCATACAGTATTGGAGTATGGAAGGATTAAGTGGCTTTCTGGTCACAGCAGACAATAGTTGTTGGGGCATAGCCAAAATATATGCATCATTCCTTTCTTTCTTCTTTGTAGCTGTCCCACTTATCTCTGAGTTGGCAGTGGAAATCTTGGAAAAAGGAGAAGTGAGATTCTGGCTGCAAGCTGAAAAACTGTCTGGCAATGCAAAGGCCAACTTTGTATTTAATGATAAGGAGATTTTCAATGGAGAGGTAAAGCTTTTCCCTGCTTACATGTGTTTGCATTTTCATGAGTATCAACGAGGATTAGTGTCCCTATCTTCAGTATACTTCCAACTAGTGTTCCACTCTGACGCATTTTAATGAGAAATAGCATGTGTCATGGAAAGCATGATTAGAAAGATTTTATCCATAGTTCTCAGCTCCAGATGAATTTTTCTGGATGCATTGTATAAAGAGAAGTTATACGCCTTCATGCCACTTTTGTGAATAACACATGTTCTATTAACTGTGGTCTTCAAGGAATCACTGCAATCACCCAGACTCCTCCTACCTCCTTCATCTATAGCCCTCAAACACCCTTGTTCTCACCTCTCTTTGTGGTTTGAAGGAATTAATTACATCACAGAAAAATTCCCAAGTGGTTGTTTCCCGCTGCAGAACTTGTTACCCCCAAAGACGGGACATGGCATCATTTTGTTGCAACGCTGCTATCAGATAGAAGGCAGAGATGGAACATTCTAGACACAACCTTGTAAAATATAACCATCCTCAAAGAAAGTATTATTCTGAAGAGATGCAAATCTAAACCTTTCTAATGAAAAAGAACATAGTACTCACTGTGCAACAGGCATGTCGTGCTTATACAGCATCAGTAAATAAACAGATTTATTTATTTATTTGGTTGTACATTTGGAGCTGAAGCTAGAGATAGTGAGTCTAGAATAGGATAAGGACCTGAACAAATGGGAATCTGAAGAAGTGGGAATCCAAAAAAAGAAAACAAAATTTATCCTAAAGAGACCATTATAACACTTCACAAATATTTTCTGTCTATGACATGTATTCATTGTTGCTTTACGTTCCGCTCCTGCAGAAATATAAAATGAAGGTGGATCACAATACCGGCCTTGTTGAAATGATTATGGATAAACTTGAGGAAAAGGATGAAGGCACTTACACGTTCCAGCTGCAGGATGGAAAAGCAACCAATCAGTCTAGTCTTGTCCTCATTGGTGATGGTAGGCTAATCTGTATTATTTTTCCAGCAGTGGGCTGGAAAAATTATGCCGAGGTTATCTCAGTTGTCATCTTCACTTTTCACTGTTTTCAACACCAATAGACGTTCCAGTTTTTCAATGTCACAGTTTTGCCTGCCTCCTACAGGACAGGGCATGTGTGTGAACTGAAATTTTTAAAGTGATGGGAGGAAGGGGAATTGTTACAGAAATGTAAAATACGGCAGCATGTCGTGGTTTGCTTTCTTATGGGGGGAATGAAAATTTCCCATATAAAAAGCCCATTCAGCTGGGAACAAGTAGCTGCACCTGTTAGAGCTCAAGCAGCTGCTGACTCTGCTGCCTCTCATGTGCCTTCCAACCAGGAGCTGTATGATTGGGAATTGCACATCATCAGACAGGACACATTACACTCCTGTTGACTGCAAGCAGCTGGGAAAGTTGAGTTAGCCATAATCAGCTTCTGACACTCTGGAATGTTCAGTGCAAACCTGATCCTATGGCCACATTCTCACTGACATCCAAAGGACAGAGTTAGACTGAACTGTTACAGTGACATTCAGCATTGTACAAATGGTACATGAAGTTTGATCTTGTATTTCTTACTGGTTTTAATTCCTAGTATTCAAGAAGCTACGGGATGAAGCAGATTTCCAGAGAAAAGAGTGGCACAGGAAACAAGGTGATAATATGATTACTTATAAGAATCACGTATGTATTAATCTGCTAAGAGTTTGTTTATATTTATATATATTAATTAGAAATACATGGGGTTTGGTGTGTTACGTGGTTACTTCTGAAGCAGAAATAGGAAAAATAAAACCGCAGTAAAATATAACAGTATTCTTGTCAAGTAAAACACATCTCTCTTTCATTTTGCATCATGAATACCATTGATGTGACCTTTAAAAATATACCTGTAATTTCAAACAGGCCCTCACTTCGTGGATAAACTGGGATGGGAAGTTACTGATGAGTGTAATGTGATGTTGAAATGTAAGGTAAGGAGCAAGGAAAACCTTGAGTAAAATGTTCAGAGTACATCGGCCTGCCACTACCTAGACAGTGAGGATGGGAAGGGACTAAAGACATGCCCTTTGCTTTTGCACTCCCAGCTGCATGTTGGATAGTGACAGAACCTCTGACAGTCAATCCTGCTGAGGCAGCTCATTGCATGTAATAAAATATATTGGAAAACAACTTGAATTTATTTCTTCTGGTCTATCAGCTACTCACTCAGAGAAAGGCACCTAAAAAGGAATGACAAGTCTGTAAATCCAGGGGTTTACTAATTTTTGTTCTGTTTATGCATGTAGAAATTTCCTGAGCAGGATCAACCCATTCCCTAGTGTCCTTTTCTCTCTCTTTGCTTCCCTGTTGTTTTCCCTCTTGCCTCCCTCATTTTAAAACGGAGGCCTGCAGTAACTCACTGCAATCAGGTTGTAAAGCTTGCTGTTCTTCTGTGAGAGACCTTAACATGCTAACCCATGGAACAAGCTAACCCAAATTACAGCCCTGAGCTCCCCACTCAGATGAAGTGAATAATTGCAATGTGGTTTTCATCCATTTTAGGTGGCTAATATTAAAAAGGAAACACACATTGTGTGGTACAAAGATGACAGAGAGATAATGGTAGATGAAGAACATGACTTTAAGGATGGCGTGTGTACTCTGCTGATATCAGAGGTGAGTGACTGTCTTCATTAGCCCTCAGCTGAAATTAGTGTTCAGATGAATTATATGATCTAATCTGGTACTCCAGCAGAACAATTGAAAAAGGAAGTGGGTTTTAAAAATGGAAAAGCTCACAAGGCGTCTGTGTTTTCACTAAAGCAAATGTCTGTCTGCAACTGCTTGTTCAGATTTTCAGGAAATGATGACAGAAGAGATAATAAGCTTGTCACTTCCTTTGCATGTCAATTTAGCAACAGATTGAGACCACATTTCCATTCTGAATAGCATTTGGAAAGTGCTTGTCACTCAGGCTTTCAGAGTTACCAGAGGGGTCTGGTTCATACCCAGCCTTGCAGCAGATTTGGGGCAGGACAAAGTCCTGCATACCAGGACCTCCTGCCAAAGCCCATCCCACCACCCCTGCCAGGGGTGGAGCAGCTGGAGGGCACGGGGGCTGCCCCAGGCATCGGGTACCTGCCTGGGGACAGGGACGGCATGTCAGCTGGGTTCACAACTAAAATCTAGCTTTTTCTACTGTACCTGTTCTGAAAACTGGTTTTATCGTTACAATATTGCAGTTTTCTAAGAAAGATGCTGGCACCTATGAAGTCATACTGAAGGACGACAGAGGAAAGGACTCCAGTGAGCTAAAGCTCAAGGACACAGGTCAGAGTCTGGCTGTGGTCGGCCACACCAGCAGACACCCTGACTGATGTGGGTTCAGGGTAATACAGGCATCTGCACATGTTGCCTTCCTGTGGCTTTGTTCCTCATGCATTCAAGATCATCTGATTGGACAACCTGAGATTTTTCAGTTCAAATAACATATGAATACAGCTTATTGCACCTGGGTTCTGTATAATTTTGGGAGCATACAGTGATTAATACTAAGCAAAATGATAACAGATTTCCTCAGGGGGCCATCAATAAGCCTACAAGTATAGAAAAAAATTACAGAACTAGATAATTTTAAAACATTTTCATTATATTTGCCAATTACTTAGAGGCGTTTCCACTTACTGTGATTACTATATTCTTAACATTTCACTCCTATCCATTAGAATGTATATAGACAGGTTAGCATTCCAGCTGAATAGTGTCATTTACAAAAAAATAAATATAACATTGTCTTGTTCAGCTGCAGCAGTATTCATCAAGGCTGCACTTAAAGTGAGTCTGAAAACTGTAAAATAACAGGCTACATTTCTGCATTACTCAGATTTCTAATATGCTCGAAAAGGTAGCTTTTTCAAAGACTGGTTTTTCAAACCTTCCGGGGAGAATATTTCAGAGCCAGTAGCTGTCCTGCTGTTGACTGTGTTTGAACTGCAGACACAGAGCCTTAGTCTCTGGATTTTATTTCCACAGCTTTTGCAGATCTGATGAATGAAGTATGCAGAAGGATTGGTAAGCACTTAATTCTTTTTTCGAATGAATGACTTGTTGTGGCACTCAATGAATGGCTGTATGGCTGCATAAAACCATGTGCTCTTCTTTCAGCTTTATCTGCAACAGACCTGAAAATCCAGAGCACAGCTGAGGGTATCAGACTGTACTCCTACGTTACTTATTATGTGGAAGATCTGAGAGTAGGCTGGGTCCACAAGTAAGTACGCAAGAGCTTTGCAAAACCCAGTGCAATTTTGGTTTCATAGATTCAGAAAGAACCTGGATGTGCAAGAGAGATGATGCCCAGGTTTCTTCTCGTCTCTCATGAGTCCTTATCTCATAGGAGTTTGTTTCAGTCAATTACATCCACAGTAAGTCAGTACAAGAGCCAGGTGTGGTGGTTCCAGCCCTCCTGTTGTTTCTCTCATGAAGGACAGTCCCATGCCACAGGATGCCAGCAGGATCATGCTGCTTCAGAGCACTTCCCACCTCCCCAGTGGGAGCTACATCTTTCCCTGACTCAGTTTTAAGGAGTGATGCAAACATAACCCGAGAGACTGTCAGGCTTCAGAAGAGGCCAGTACTGTGGGTTCAGAGATACCTGCCCTGGAGGTCTGCTTGTCTAGAAGCCACAATTCAGTGGAACTGGCACAAGCAGGCATATCCTCTTAATGCATGGCTTCATTTTTAGGAGGCAAAGCAAATTCCAGCATGTGCCCAGGGCAGTAAAATCCAGACAACCCTTGCTGCAAGCACTACAAACCTAACCAAGACAGACAGAGCTGAGATTTTAAACAAGAATTTGAATGCCCAGCTCCCCATAAAATTAATGGGAGTTGCACATCCAAATCTATGAGACAGCTTTGAGTTCTCAGCCAGCACAAACAGCTTGCACTGGAAAACCCAGAGAAGTAAACAACTTAGATCACTTCAAATCCATTATTACAATTCTTGCTGTTTCACTTCCTGTAGACATGGTAGCAGTTAGTCTCTATGATGGAATCTGAATTACTGATCTCTCAATAAAGCTCATGTAAAATGAGGCACAGAAGACCCAGGCTGTGCTGTACCAGGCTTGCTGTAATTATTGGCACTGATGTTAACCAGCACCCTGTCAGAGAAATTAAAGCGATTTGAGGCCTTCTGGTTTCTTGGCACCCATTTTGACCTGGTATCATCAAAAAGTCCCAAGTATTTCAAATAAGTGCAAGAGAATATGAAGTGTTCTGGGGTTTTTTCACCCCCCTCTCTCTCACTCTTTTCTCATTTTTAGAAACTTGTTTCATCTTGAAGCATGTCAAATTAATATAGAAAAAAAAAAATTTTTTTCTTCAGTGCATTCAAAGTTATCAGTTCAAAGATAACAAGGAAATGAGTAGCTTATTTGACAAATATCTTTTGCCTCATCCAGAGAAATTAACTTAGCTAGGAAGCTAAGAAATTGATTTTGGGGGCTGAGGGAGGGGGGTGTTGGGGTTTTAGGTTTTTTGTTTTGTTTCCTGGTTTTTTAATGGAAGAAGATATACTTATGTCAAAGCGTGTTTAAATTCCAAACATAGCAGAGCATCAGAAATCATTCCAACAGGGCAAACACCATTTCTGACAAAAGTGGGGGTTTTTTGTAGCTACAGCCCTGTATACCTCTGTTTAGCCCAAGCAAAAATAAACCTATGCTAAAAATAGAACAGTAGCATTTGTGGATGTCTGGGCTAGCCTTCAGAGATCTGGCTTTTAGACTTGTACAGCTTTTCTATGGCTCAGGTCGTAGACTGAGATGCATAATTTTTCTGCAAGCTCCGAGGATAGCTGGACCTTGAACAGGGAAAGGCTGTCACACTGATTCTGCCCAGCTGGCTCCCAACTCCAGCAAGGATTTGACTTCAATGTTTGCAGAATATGGTGGCATACCATAGCATCTTGGAAATCACTTAGTAACTCCAGATGTTACTAAGCTGCTCAGTGACTCAACGTGAGCAAATCCCTTTTATACTCCAGCAAAACGAAAAGGTAACATTGTTTTGTACTTTTCAGTGATACCCAGATTAAGTTCACAGACCGAATGAGGACTGGTGTCACCGGGGAGCAGATCTGGTTGCAGATCAATGAGCCGACTCCACAGGACAAAGGCAGATACATAATGGAACTCTTTGATGGCAACACAACACACAAAAAGACAGTGGATCTTTCTGGACAAGGTAGGCCATTCCCTGTGCTCACATCATTGCTGTGTGGGCAGTGTGCTGTGGTAGTGTGGGAGCATCTACAGCAGGATCCTGCTACAGACCTGCCACCCTTTGGGGTCTGTGTGTGCACCCACCAGTCTGGCACTTTTTGTAGGGACTGTGTCAACTAAGCCTGACAGAATTAAGAAGCATTTCTGGACAATACTCTCGGGCACACAATGTAACTCTTGCGGATGGTGCTTTGCGGGATCGGGAGTTGGAATTGATGATCCTTGTGGGTTCCTTCCAACTCTGTGATTTCTCTGAGCTTACTCTATGATTCTGTGATTTGTTCTCCCCAACGCATACCATTTGTTTTGCCCAACCTGTGCTCTCAAATAATAAAATACAAACTGCTTTTTCCTATTCCAAATACCCACTTACACTCTGCCTACTGAGTTGCCAGCCCAGTTTCTGAGCTATTTTACAAAATCCCTTGTGCTGCTGGCATTGATTGGCAGTTTAAAATATGAGTTGTAGCAGTGAATGCCTTCTGTGTGTCTCTCTTCCAAGGAATATTTGAAGGAGGAAGTGAGGAACAAGTTTGTTCTGATACTTTCCTATCGTATTTCTTTGATGGGTATAATGAAATTCCTTATTCTTCAGAGATGCCAAGATCTCTCATCAGCATGAGGAAGGACTGTTAGGGGAACAATTTGGATTGACCATTGGAAGCTTTTACTCTGAGAGACCTCTCATATCATAGACAATAGATTAACTCCTTCCAAACTGCTGTTTCCATTCCCAGCTGTTCCCACCCCTAAAGCTTCACTTTTTGCTTGCAAGCTCTGTGTAAGGGCGATAACATTTAATCATCTCCATGCTGCTCCTTCTGTACTCTACTTTCTAGGAAAACACATTTCTTCTTCCCTTACAAAGCAGGAGAGGTTGACCTCCCCCATGATAGCAACTTAGCATGAATTTACAAAGGAGACAACAATTTTTGTTTGCTTTGCTTGTAGCCATCAGTGTAATGCTTCAAGCAGATGTGAAAAATCCTTGGAAAATCATCTCTCTTGTATTGCATAAACCAGTGGTCTCTGAAGAGGGTGTGTGCAAGATGACCCAGTGTGCTTCACTGGGACGACAGGAAGAATATATGAGAACTTCACTTGTATACATCTACATAATCTATAAATAAATATACACATAGGGAGCGCATGCTCAAAATAATTTTAGATAGGGATGGATAATATAAAAAGTTTGGACAGTCACTGCCATAATCTCTCATTTAGGTGATATATTGTGCATTTCTTCTCTCTTTTGTGAAATTACTTCAGCCTACTACTTTCTTGCCCTCTGTCTTAAAGCCTGACTTCTAGAAGAAAAAAAGTGTGTTTATGCTTTCATATGTATATATAATAGCTGCTATATTCCAGAGGGCCTTTATCAGTTGAAACATTCAGCATTTTAGAGTTTGTACAATATCCATGCATGCTTTTTAAATTTTACATTTTAAATTTATTACATCTACATTTAAATGTATTTATTAATTTTAAATTTAAACTTGTATGATGATTTGTCTCTAAACCTACATTTTTCCTCTTCACAAAGCATTTGATGAAGCCTTTGCTGAGTTCCAGAGACTAAAGTAAGTACTATGCCATCTAAATACAGTAATGGTAGCCATAAAATAATAACAGTATTTGTTTGTTTTGTGCTGGAGATAACTCTATCTTATGAAACAAGTCCTAGTCATACAGAAGCCCGTAGGAGTTTTGCATGTGACTTCTTTGATGCAACTCTTATATAACAGTCAGGTAGCAAAGAAAAAGCTGTATTGCCAAGCAATGAGAGAGATTTTCCTTAATGGATTAAAGGCAGTTAAAAAAGATAATCTGTTTTTCAATCCCTCTAAGTAAACCTTAACTGAAATTGGACTTTCCCTTTGTTTTTTTCAACTCCAGGCAAGCTGCAATTGCAGAGAAAAGTAAGTAGGCCTTCTTTGACAATGGTTGCAATAAACTGTTTATGAAGCTTTTCTCCAGGAAGGTTGTGTGTTGGGAAAGAGAGGGCATGTAGGCATGTGTATATGCATGTGCTCATCCTAAAACGAGTTTGTCATTACACCAAGGAGAAGTGACCTTTTTGATTAACATTGGTGCACTTTACAGCTAATCATATTATTCTTATGGGTTAGGCTAATTTTTCTCCTCTAAGCTCCTGTTCTCAATATCAGTTAGCCTTCTCTAAAAATTAACTTTATTGCTGGGATCACTCATGCATGTTCTCTGCACAAAAGTCTCTTTGTTTTCAAAGATGGAGAAAATAATTTGGCTAGTTTTGAATGCTCTAAAATGTCAAATGGCTCTGCATTACTTACGGAAATGGGTAAGAAAGCAACAGCAGCTTTTGAATTGCTTAGAATCTCCTTACACTTTTGCCTGTATGTCAATTCCAACAGAGCAACTAAAACAGAAGTATGTATTCACTACATAAGGAGAAAGTTATTAGACTTTAACTTCAATTATTAAACCCATTATCCTCCCTTCTTACAGAAGAAGCCATGGGAAAATGAATTGTTCCACTGCAAATGACTTTCAGACCTGCATAAAAATGAGAGCAGGACTGGCTTTTGAAAAGTTATTTGAGAAAAATGTGTAGAGAGATAGAGCAGGGCTTGGATATGAACAGTAACCCCCACATGTCCCAGCTGAGACAGCGCACAGGGGTCAGTGATTGCCCTGACCTTTAATTTCTGACCCTGGACTATCCGTAAGGTGCTGGCATGTTAACTGTCAGAAGACAGTCCCTTTCCTGGTCTCCTAAGGCTGTTATCTCTGTGCTCCAGAGCACATCTTCTACAGAACACACTGGAGGGGAACATTCTGTACAGTCATTTCCTTCCTCTGCCAGGCTCCACCCAGACATGTAACGAGCAAAATCCATACTCCAGGATAAGTGCACTAAAGCCGGCATGTGACTGGCTTATTCGTATTTGTCTAAGATTTCTATGGGACTCTTGAGTTTAAAACTAGATCAATCAGGTGTCAGTCTCATGTACACATAGATACACACAAGTGATGGAACGTTACTGTTGCCTCCGAGACTGAAGTCTGTCTTTGTATCTAGATTAAAAGCCAATCTCCAGCACTTTACCAGGTGTCATTCATTTCCCTTTGGACACCCAACATTTTTATTTTACTACAGTAAAATTTTTGAGCACCAGATCTCAAAAATGTAAATCTTTTTTGTGCACTCAGAATTGAAACTGAATTGATGTCAAACTCTGCAGGACACAGCACATGTACTTTAATTCCTCTCTGTAAGTGATTGACACCAACTATTAACACATCTTTTGCTGTGAATTCAACATTTTTCAAAGTCCAAATGGTGTGCTAAAAATGCTGGATAGTTCTCTGCTAGCACAGATATCAGAGACAAGTTGTACATAAATAAGACAAAAGGAAAGAACTAGAAGAGAAACAGAATCTGGCATACGGTTGATTTTGAGACACTAAAGAAAATTACTCTTCTTTATTTCCAGATCGTGCACGGGTACTTGGAGGTTTGCCCGATGTTGTCACCATCCAGGAGGGCAAGGTACAGTAAATTAACTGAAGCTTTACACAACATCCCAACAGCTTAAACGCCTTACAATGATGGGAAAACATTCACCTTTTTTTTTTTTTTAAGATGCCATCTTTACATTCTGCTACATTATTCATTCATCCCCTGCCTTCTGTACATAATTCAATGGACTTGCACAGATGGGTTTATGTATTCAGGGCAGTGCATTTTCTTAAGAATTAGATAAAAGTGAGATGACAATGTGAGTTGGGACTAAAGCTCCTTATATAACCATCTCTTTAAAAATTCATGCACAGGTTTCATAGTTACATTTTTTCTTGTAACAGGGCATCAGGAAAGTTTAACTCTTTTTTTCACATGGGAGCCAGTCATTCTATGCCTTCTGCAGTTAACTTCCTTGCAGTGTGGCATGGTAATCACACCTGTAGAAGCTGGCTTTTAAATGGTGTAAAAGTAGCAAACCACAATAACTCAATTCTCATCCAGCCAATAGGAGAAAAAATTCTCTATTTCATCAGGGTAAAGAAGAAGGAAGTCAAAATATGTCACTAGTGTTATACTGGATTCTATTAGGAAAGTTTAGCTGAAAGATTATGGTAAGGCACTCCCAGAGGAGCATTGATGCTCGAGCACAGAACAGATGACCTAGAAAGTGAGTTCTCAGTCTCATAACCTTCTCCCAGCACACTGCTTCTACAATTTGCTGTTTAATAGTACTGAGAGCAAGAAGTGCCTGCTCTTCACTTCCTGCTGCTCTGCCACAAGTCAGTTCCTCTTCACAGTGTGTGTGAACAAATAGGGCACGTGAATGTCACTGAAAACCTGTAATGTGACAACTACAGTAAGGCAGCTTCCTGGTATTTCTGGCTTTGTCAGTAGGTCAGTTGGGTTAAAAGAATTTGATTATAAGCTCAGCAGAAGTGTTAAGAATCTAAAATCTTATTCTGAAACGCTTAACAACATGAGATATAGCCAACAAGATTGTAGACTGCAGCAGTTCTGGGAAAATCAAGTATGTTGACATTACAAAATAAAATTCTTTAACCCATTTAGCAGTTTGAGAAATGCTGTAAAGTAAGAAGCACTCCTGTGAGCATTGTAACTGTAGATAGAAGACACAAAGGAACAGAATGAATTAGCAGATTCTCAGCTAATCAGTACTTGGAGGCGTGATTCTCATAAGGCTTTGGCAGGGTGTAAACTTGCGTGTGATTACCAGTTTTAAGCTTTCAGCCAAAAGAGGGTTGATCTGAACTTGTGTATGAGTTCACGGAAGCAAAATGTGTAGTGTTTATAAAACGAGTTTGTAAAAAATGAGTTGCAAAATCTTACCCAGACACACGTTGTCCTTGACAGCAAGGACATTTGTAACATTTGAATACACGGCTGAAATACTCCCAGAACTCAGACAAATATCCTTGACCTTACATTTCTTGCTTCAGTAGAGGATCGTTTTGAGTAGGACAGAGAGTGATCAGGGAAAACAGAGCTGGTTTGGGTGGTGTTGGTTCATCTGTCTGTTGTTTGCATATATGCTGGAGAGAGGAGAATGCAATTCTGTTGTGTAACTCATGCAAATTGCACAATCGCTGAGGATTTTGTAAAACAGCAAATGAGGTAGCAGAGGTCTGGCAAGCTTTGATTGTGAATTCTAGTGCCACCATAACCACAGAATTACAGGAACAGATTGGTATCCCGAGATTGAACTTCCAAGCATACACATATCTCAAATTTAAACTCACCATTGGGACCGTGATGCTATTTATTAGCTCTTTACATGTGAGCTGAAGGCCATGGGTGAGAACGAATGAAGCAGTGTTTACTGAGTGTTAATCAAATAGCATTCCAGATGGCCTAAGAGGCTTCCACTGATAGACATAAATGCTCCTCAGCAGAGTGGTATAATTGGAAAAGGCTAAGTGTCAGTTCACATTAGGGAGGAATGTGACCTGACAGAGAATGCTAGCAGAAGTTTGGTGTCCAGCCGGCCAACTTAACCTAAGTGGCTGCTTTAATGAAGGCCTGTAAATGAGTGAAGAGGCTTAGGATTCTGACAGGCACTTTCAGACATAGAAGCAACATGTAACATCCTTCTTCCCACCAACTCACTAGTCTACCCTTCTGCCAGGGGTGTAGATCCTCTCTGACAGGCTGGAAGAAGGGAGCAGATTTCCTTGACTGAGCTGCTTCAATCCACTCACCAAACCATCCACGACTGTGACTCTGTGCTAATATGAAAGAAGAATGGCAGTACTTGAAATACAATGACACATTTTTTCTCTGCCTCCTGTACTACCCTACTCATGATAATCTGCAGTAAAAGGCAGAAGAGGTAGTGAGGGGCACAAAGGGTCTGGACTTGAAGCGGCTGGTTGCTTCAGGTGGACATGCCTCAATGGCCTGGGCCCAGGAGCAAAGGGCACACTTTTTTTCCCATAATGATATCAGGTTGAACACAGTAGTATAATCAAGGGTTTCAGTGAGTAATAAATACATACATGAGCAAAGACAAAGAAGTCCAAAACAGATAGGTGCAGTCACAGTGAATAATCATTTCTCCTTAGCTATGGAATTACCTTCCAGAAAACCAAAGATCTCACCATCTACACAGTGAATTATAAGACACATCTCTGCACATTAGTAGCTGGAAAATAAATAGAAAGAGTTGGGAACATCAAGACAAACACTCGAATCAAACAGGAGCTAGTGAAGCAAGGTTAAGGAAAATGCAGCTATTTTAAGGAATTATTTAGAAGAAGAAAAGAATCATCACTGCTGCTTGGATCTCTTTGAATTATGGAGTATGACACCACTTCAGACTCCCCAGCTTTGAATGATGCCACTAATGGAGCAGTGTGGACATGGACATCAGCTCTTTAGCACTGTGGTGGAATGGCAGCTGGAGCCACTTGGTGCTGAGCTCTTGCTTGCTTGAGAATCAGAAGACAATAATGAAATATTGAGCACCCGAAGGGATCCATATGCATTGCCTGGCTAAGGCTGAGGGCATGTTTGTATTCAGAGTGATAAGGAAAAGAGGGAAATGTAAAACCTTGTTTCCTGCTTGTTTTTCAAAAAGATGGACTGATATGGCAATTGAAACCACATTCACACCAGTGGGCCATGACAGAAGGGAGTCAACAGCCCCACGTGGTCACCAGCTGTAGGTGCTGCAGGAAATCAGATAGAGGTCATTTCCACAATGCCATAACCACCTCTCACTTGGAATCTGCCCTCCTTCAGTACCAAGATTTACGTGTTTCTGATAGAGGAGAGACTTCCCCTTCCCTTTTGCCCTCATTTTGGTCCTTAGGTTGGGCACGTGGGGATTTTTATTTTGTTCTCAGAGATATCAACAGCTTTCACTCTTATAGAGATAGCAATTCTTCTCTCCACTCATTTCAACAGGCTTCCAGGCATCTCTCTTCTGTCCCATCTTCCACTATCACACTACCAGATAAGAAGCAGTGAGTTGGAGGGAAGGTTGGAAGAGATACTTGATTCCAGTCACATGAAATCTTGTCTACTCCTTATTTATCACTTAGTCCATTCCTAATGAAGCACTGAAGACCATTTTCTTTGCAGTAAAAGTTCTTCAATTTCCAGTCCAGTTAGATTCCCCTTTAAATGGCATTTTATATTTAGTCCAGTGTACTATCCAATACATACATATAAATGAATTCCTTCCTAAATAAAGCTACAGAGAATGGCCTATGTACCACTGAATTGTCATGTGAACTTTTTTCATATTTGACTCTCTACATGATACTCACTTTTGCAAATATTTTTGAGAAGACCGCCATAGGACTGTGACTGGAGGAAGGGATCATTTACATGTATCAGTATCTCCCAAAATTAATTTCTTAGCTGACAAGAAAAAAATAAGGCCTGTACAAGGGTGCCCAAGAGACTCACCAGCCCTGTGAAGGTAGAAGAAGCTGCCAGTGACCTGTCCAACAATATGATTCTCTAACAGTGAAGATACTTCCTACAGGCTGATGGATTCTAACATGATGGGACTGAATTCAGTCCTTAGGACCAGTTCTAACATCAAAGGGAAATGCTTACATAAACACCAAAGAACGAGTAAAGACTGTATTGATTTCAGACAAAAATAGTTTTGCAGAAGTGCATAAAACAACTTCAAGTCTATTAGAAAAGCTGTCAGGGCATAGTTTAAAAGGATCCCAAATTAAACAAAATATTCCAGGGCCACTTCGTTCTTAGTTATCTAAAAAAGCAGGCACACTTTACTTATGGGATACATATATAGATATACTGAGCTTAATGTGACAAAAACCACCTGACAGTTCATTAAAATCTCATTTCAGGTCTAACACACAAATGCAGATAATATCTAATTTTATATTAAAAAATATGCATGGAGAAACCTCTACTAATGATTATGAGCATAGAGAAGAAGGTCCATAAAATATTAAAATGTTTAATGGCATTTTTGAATTGAGTTCCTTCTTTTCCTTTATGATAGAGAAGAGTGACATAAATTATTGATTAATGATGATGGTATGCATCTCTTTACTAAAAGCAGGAAGCTAAATGGGAAGTTGGAATATTTGGAGAGTCAGGAATCAAAAAACACAGCAAATATTTACTGACTCATCATTCCTTTGACCTTTTTCTATAGGCACTTAATCTTTCTTGCACTGTCTGGGGAGATCCCACCCCAGAGGTCTCATGGCTGAAGAATGAAAAATCATTTGTATCAGATGCCAATTGCATCCTGAGGTATGAATCTGGAAAAAATGTCAGCTTTTCCATTTCCACTGTGTCCACACAAGACTCTGGGAAATACAGCATTGTGGTGAAGAACAAGTATGGTACAGAGACCAGCGACGTCACCGTAAGTGTGTACATACCCGAGGAAGAGAGAGAGTCTGAGCAAGAGAAAAAGCAGTAGGATAAAATGAAAGCGTGAATTTAAGTCTAGAAGACAGAAGTGCAGAGGAGATTTTGGACGTTAGGCTGATATAATCCGTGTGTGTAAATGGCTTTCTGCTTTAGCAGGCAGCCTTGGATTTTTCCATTCACTTCACATTTGCTTCTAATACACTTACTTATGCCAGGGAAAACAGGGCCTTTCCTAAATGTTTTCTTACTGCTAACTTCACAGAAACTAACTGTAGCATTTTAAGCAAGGCCAAGTGCATGCTGTCTGTAAACACAGGCCCACCATTTGACCCTCTTCCTGGAGCATCTGGAAGGAAAGGGTCAAGAATTGTTTCAGTGGAAGCAACTAATGAAGTAGATGGAAAGATCAAAAACGATCAGGGCGTATTTGAGCAACAGTTAGGATTTGTTCCAGCTTTGGTAAAGCAGCATAAATGGAAAGTGTTAGATCACCGAGAAGTGATTGCTGGTTTTTGTCCGTGTTAAGGCCCCTTTGTATTGCTGTGTTAATTTAGTGAGGCCTTAATATGGTGTCATTTACAGCCCTAAATATTGTTTAATCTGCCCAAACAGGGTAACAGTACTGTAACATAAAGGAAAACAAGGCTTTGGAGGCCAGGATAATAATGTGTGTGTGTCTGTAAAAGTGTATGAACTCTGCTCTGTGTTCACAAATAAACTGGATTCACTTCTTTCCTTCCATCACAAGCTTGTTTCACTGTGTCTTGTTTGATTAGTCACAGCTCATGTAGTTATGCACAGTATCTTAGTGTCTTAATGCTTTCACCACTGTAATTACCTCCAGCTTTCCTTTAGATCCCTGTCAATCTTCACTTTGCTGTTTGCAACAAAACCACAATGGCATCTCTTCACACCTCTCTGTCCAGACTTCACTGCTTCACATCTTAAGTCAACAAGGTATTTTTGTAAATTCTGTCACAGGAGCAGTTCTATGCTTTTCAATGCACCTGGGGATGAATTGTGATTTAAGGGTGATAGGTAAGTGTTTTGTGAGATAGAAAAGTCAGTTAATTTCATCCAAACTTAACACTGGAGACTCAGAAATAACATATTTTATAAAGATCTTCTAAAGCTACAAAAAGAATCTTCACTGTAACACCAAAAAAAAAAAAAAGTGGGTTTTTTTTGTTGTTACTCAAAAATGTGTCAGAGAAAAAAACATTCATCCAGATCTTTAATGCACTTAACATAGATTAAAAATTCCATGCCTGCTATTTTACAATGCCACTGATTACATCAGCTGAGGAAAAGCAACAGAACCTGCTGGACGTATGTATGACATATACATGTGATACTGTATGTATGGGAAAGGATTAGAAGCAGTAGTCAGCCTGATTGCTACTTAGGACAGCAATGTCCCATGTCAATAAATGTTTTCATCACTAGTCTCACAACAGCACAATTCTTCACATCCAAATCTAAAGAACTAACATATATATTTTCGTCCAAGCATGATCTGTGTGCACCCTTCACGTACTCTCTCTTGTCTTTTCTAGCTACTGTGACTGCAGAAATAGTGCTGCAGTCCCAGACACTCACTTTGGGGCAGTACTGGCATTTCTGTGAGGGTGCCACTGCTAAGTGTTGTACAGTTAACACTCAAACCTTGCCATGTGAGGTTTATTGTCAGCTAATGTTAAAGGAGAAGTGGAAGCATGAGGGAATTCTTAACGGTTCAGGTAAAAATAGATTCAACACAGTTACCAACGGTGAGAATGCAGATTTTATCAGGGTTTTTTTTTTACATCAGTTTCTATAAAGGGCTAATGATTATTATCTTAATCTTATAAAAATAATCCATATTTAGATCAGTTTTATGAACTACCAAAACATGTTAGCACGTGCCTAACTTTAGTGCATGTGTCTGCACTAATAGTATCACAAGTTTCAAGGAACATGTTAAGTTTATCTGGTATAAATCTCTTTTTCTTCCAGAACAGATTTCACATCACAAGTATTTTTAACATGAAATTATGCAAAAACAATGTGGTTTTGGTGTTTCACATAAACAGTGTATGTGTTCACAAAGCCTTATCTCCTACAATATTTAACACTCAAGCATCAAAACTGATGACATGATTGCATTTTTAAGGTGTGTGTAATTATGTCCTTTAATGAATCAACATCTGTTACCAAAAAAAGCTCAGATTATCCAGTCACAGCAGCTGAGTGAAACAGATAAGGTAATAAGGCTTAATTTTTAAATTTCAAAATATAAGCATGAGAAGATCTGTAATTTGAGATAGAGTGAGCTTCCCAAGTTTAAAGGACTAATGCAAAATTGGTTTATAATTTTACTTAGTACATGAGGACATGACAGACATGAAGCCAATTCAAGGATGATATGCAGGCCGCTCCATCTTTGTCCCATGACATACAACACACAAATAACAGTCACAGCTCTTCCATCCTCCAGAATGCAAACACAAATATGACCTGCTCTTTGCAA
>WAAE01018301.1:0-13323 GCA_013400495.1 Nicator chloris | reverse complement strand
ATCCTTTTAGGTACTGGAAGGTGGTTTAGGGCTCCATGGAGCCTTCTCGTCTCCAGGCTGAACAAGTCCCACTCCTCAGCCTGTCTTCTTAGCAGATGAGAGGTGTTCCAGTCCTCTGGTCAACTTAGTGGGATTCCTCTGGACTTATTCTAACAGGTCCATGTCTTTCTTCTTTGTGGGGCTGTGGGTCTGATTTTATCCTGTGAGCTGCTGAGAGCAGCAGAGAGAACTAAGGTCTTAGTTTGAGACCAGGCAAAACACTCCAACCACTGCCTCTCAGCTTCCCAGAGTGTTTTGGGAAAAACTTATCTGTCTTACAGAGCTCGCTGCTGCTCTCAGCAGCTCGCAGGATAAAATGAGACCCACAGGGGGCCCCAGAGCTGGATGAAGTACTCCAGGTGGGGTTTCACGAGGACAGAGTAGAGTGGCAGAATCACCTCCACCAGTCATGTCACTTTTGATGTAGCCAGGCTGCAGGTGCGTATTGATGAGTCATATTGAGCTTTTCATCCACAAACACTCCCCAGTCTTTATTCCTAGGGTTCATCTTGATCATTCTCCTGCCATCCTCTGTTGGTGCTTGGGATTGCCCCAACCCAGGTGCAGGACCTTGTATTCAGCCTTGTTGAACTTCATGAGGTTCACACAGACACATCTCAAGCCTGTCAAGGTCCCTCTGGAAGGCAACCCTTCCCTCCAGTGTGTCAACCTCATGAAACCACTTGGTGTCATGAACAAACTTGCTGAGGGTCCACCCAATCCCACTGTCTGTATCACCAAAAAGTTGTTAAAAAGTTCTGGTTCCAATATTGACCCTGCTTGTCATTGCTTTCCACTTGGATATTAAGCTCTTGGCTGCAAAACTTTGAGCTTGACTATCCAGCCATCAAATCCATGTCTCTCCAGTACAGAGAACAATATGTTGCATGGGGCAGTGTTAAATGCTTGATACAAGTCCAGGTAGATGCCCCTTGTCCGCCACTGATGTAAACCCATTGTAGAAGGCCAGAATTTTTTTCAGGCATAATTTGCCCTTAATGAAGCCATTTTGGTTGTCACCAATCACCACATTATTTTCCATGTGCTGCATAATTTCCAGGAGGATTTGCTCCAGGATTGGATTTCCTGCCAAGAACTAAGGTGAGACTGACTGGCCTTTATTTCCCTGGGTCTTCCTTATTTCCCTGTCTAAATATAGGAGTTGTATTTCCAATTTTCAAGAGAGTGTGAACCTCACTGGACTCCCATGACTTCTCAAATATGATAGATAGTGGCTTAGCTATTTCATCAGCCATTTCCCTCAGGATCTCCAGGTGTATCTTGTCAGGTCCCATGGACTTGTGCACCTTCTGGTTCCTTAGATGTCCTTCAACACCATCTCCTGTAATGGGCAGGTCTTCATTCTCCCAGTTCCTTCTTTCACCTTCTGCAATTTGGGCAGTTTGACTGGAGCAGCTGCTGGTGAAGACTGAAACAAAAAGTCATTGAGTACCTCAGCCTTATCCATGTCCAGGGAAAACAAGTCTCCCATAATCTTCCAGAGAGAATCCACATTTTTCCTTTTCTTTCTTTTATTGCTGATGCATATAGATGCATAAAGAAACTTTTTTTTTTTTTTTACCCTTGATGTCTTTGGCCAGATTCATCTGTGTCAGTGATTTAGCTTTCCTAACCAAATCTCCAACTGTTTGGACAGTTTCTCCCAGGAATTGTCTTTCCACTTTTCAAGGAATAGTGTTTTAAATTCCATAGTCCCATACACAGTATCTCTAGAGCTGGAACTTTGACTGCCTGACTCAACCAGAGCAGTTAAAAAGCACAATATTAATGAAGAAGTACAGATGTCTCTGAAGTTATTGGGAATATTCCTAGGCTTAAAGTGTCGTATTATCTTGAGACTTGAGCTATCATACAAATATACAAGGATGGATGTCTTGAATCAGACCAAAATTTCAGGAAAGTAAGGATTCAGTCTCTGGCTGTTGCCAACAGCAGAAAAAAGCAAGGTAATTATGTAGTGATGTTCCCTTTGTATGTCTTGTCCATTTCGAGCAATTTGTTGCTTAAGGAATTTTCAAGACAGATGGAGAATTGGGCCTGACATTCCTTCCAGAAATCAATGTTACTGCCTTGCTTGTTGAGCTCATTTTGCAAGATGGGACACAGTCACTTCCAGATGCTTGATCTCAGAAGAGTAGACACAGAGCTAGGGAAGTTAGGAAGTAAATGAAAACTTTTCTTGCCTAAGAACAGTGAAAAACTTTGGTGCATGGTAATCAAGCAAAGGAAAAATGTCCTTTCTTACACATTTGTGATGCCAGTCTTTGTCACATCATTTCCTCCTTGCCATCTTATTCCATCTAAGAAGCTCTGTGCTGTAGGGTTTAGTTTAAACAGCCTTTGTTACAACACTGGTTAACATGAACCCTTGCTTGCTTCATACCTCTATTGAATGACCAAGTACATTTCTATTAGGCATTACACTTTCATAACAAGTTAATCTGTTCCACTTCAACTGCCAGAGTCCTTATAGGTGCAGAGGCTTCAGCCCTTCTTCCTGAAAGCCTCTTGGCTCAGAGTTTGGTGGGATGGCTTGGGGGACTTTACAGTTTCAGAAGGAGGATAAGTTTGGTGGTCAGTCTTCACTGCTCCTGAAGCTGCTTTCATTTAGTTGGTCACAAAGTCCTGCCCCTGCCTTGGGCACCAAATCCAACTAACATAGAGTGGCTGTTGCCTGTACACTGATCTGCTGCCTCTGCCTATACCTTGGTGCTGCAATGGGTGTTGTCTTACCCTTGTATTACTAGATGGTCCACTTTCACTGTCTGATAGTTAAAAAATATATATTTTGAGAACTGTATTTGACCTTTGACTTTAGACCTTTCCTTTTTTTTTTTCATTATTATAGAGTCCATAAAAACCTGCAGTTCAAATCCTGAAATAAGTTACTACTAGTAGTACAAAAGGTTTTGTAGAATCATTCACTCTTGAATGTCTTGAAAGAGTTTTATTCAACAGTATCTTGCAAAGTGCAATGCATTTGTGAGGTGCTTTTTTATTTTTCTTTTTAACCTATAACAGAAGAAATATTCTTTTTTATTCCATAATCACTTTTTTGTCCGTTCTGAATTCTCTTTTTCATTACTCTGTCTTCTTCCCATATGTACAGCCTTATTTCTCTCACCCTGCCATCTTGTCAGTTTTATTTTATCTTGACAGATACAACTGAGAGCTACTTAATGTCTGAAGTGGAAGAATGAAAAAAAAAAAAAAAGGCATCTTTTAAAGTTCTGCATTCTGCCTGCCCTACACTCTCTCCCAGAGCTCTTCAGTGAGTTAGTTTCATTTTGCATTGAAAAATACAAGCAAGTAAACAAAGCAACACTGAACTGGACTTTTTTTCCTCATCACCACTAAATTAAATTACCCAGCAGATCAGATGAAGGGAGGAAAGCTCTGGAGATTCAAAGGAGTGATTAAAAAAAAAAAAAGAAAAAGATAAAATCTCTGTCTCTTTAAAATGTAGGAGCTCTAAAGCAAGATTTTCTCCTAACTCTATCCCCAATTGCTCTGTTATTTTGGTTATATTGTTTACTACAATATGCCTTATTACATTGTTTAATGCAAACACACTAGGCAGTAGAAAAAAGGGTTTCTTGAGAGGTCTTGTAGTAGCAGAGGTAATCTAGACTAGAGAGGCTGATCATCAGTAGCAGCTATGGGCAAATTAGAAACAGAGGGGAATGGGAGACTCCCAAGTTAAAAGACCAAGTTGAAACAAGGAGAGACAGCAGCTTTATTAAAAGTGTTAGACATATTCATTCTTGCCCTTGTTTACAGTCATGACAGGATCTACTTGCAGAGGACTTTTAAACTGTGGTGTAGCTTGCTATTTAAACACAGATACATGCATGAACCCTTGAGCTGCCTAATCACAACTGATCTCCAAGGATATTTGAAATCTTTAATGAGGAGATTTATTTGGCCTTCTTGTCTGTAAGACTAAGTCTGTTAGACTTGTTTTGTTCATTAAATATGTAAGACAAGATCCACTCAGAAAACTTAGTAGTTGCATTATCCTAAGCTGGAGACCTGCCTTTTATTAGCCTGACTCGTAAAAGTGCCTGATTAATAAAATGCTTAGCAGAGATTTGTCATACTTGTAAAGCTAGGTGACACTGACTTGCCTAAAAGATATGATGGAAAAAGTATCATTTCTAGGAGAAAGGGGAGCATTTCAGTGTATTTTTCATTGGATCACCCCTGTAATTTTGGGATCATTAGGCTGGATGAGAGCTAAAGTAGGAACAAGGCACACTGACCCACCTCCAGTGGATCTGTATCCTTACATGCATCATAATAGGATTCACATATGGCTTCCTTCGTAGCACCCAGTATTAGCTTCCCAACTGTGAACTCTGGTGTAAAACTATGCCCTCTTTGAGTTTATGCTCTTCCTTTGACAGAGTGAAATATCTCTCTGCAATAGACTTACAGTAGCCTTACAGGGTAGCAACTAGGGCTCAAAATGAAACGAGGAAATATTGAGAAAAGTTTGAATTAAAAGAAAAAAACCATGCATTTTTCTGCTTTATTATTCTGCCTTTCAAACATGAATTGCTAAATGAAAAAAAAAATCATTAAAACCTATATTTTCCCATATAAAAAGGATGGATGATTTGCATAAAACAAAAAAACGTGGTAAGGAAAATCACAAATGCAAAATATCTAATAATCACTTCAAATTCATCTCTTCAGTTTCAAGATCTCTAATGGCCTTGCATCTGCTTACCATATATCTTTATGTGGAATCCTTCTTTTTCTGATGGGTTATGTTAGAAAAATGTTTGACTTGAATACAGAGTTAACCTAAACAAATTCCTATCAATTTTTTTGTTTGCAGTGTGCTTGTATATGGCTTCCTGTGCTTTGAGGACAGGAAGAACCATGGTAAATGGACGTTCACCACCACCTTGGCGTGGTGAATATCCATTATTTTACATTTTTCCACTGTCATTTTCTTTTTAAAACATTATAGTGTTGTATGCTTGTTTTCTCTCTCTCTGTTTCTTTGTTTCTCTGTTTATCCAACCTCAGGAACAACGCTGTTGGAGAATCTCACAAGATTTTAACAGACATATCATTTATTGTAGTCTCTCTGGTTCCTGTACACCTGAAGAGAGATATAGGTTATTTTAAAATCTTTTTTTGTGCTTTAATTCTGAATGTCTACTTTTCAATGTGCGAAGTTACAGAGAATGATAGAACCCTGAGATTTGTGTGTACTGAAATGAATTACATCTAGCTATATCTTCTTGCCTAGACTTTCACATACAGATTTGTGGTATATGCATACATACCACAGAGAGTCAGACAAAATGACAGCAAAGCCATCCTAAAGTCCTGTGGGATTGACTGGGAGCTCCAACAACCTTCTTAACTGGCCACCAAGTTACTGTACACATGTGATATCTCTCCTATGGAGAATTCAATGTGAATTTATTTTTTGCTTTCAATTGTCTTCCTACTGACAGATTTTCATGTTCAAGTGAAAAATGGTTGCCCTAAATAAATGTAAAAGGTTTAGGTCACTCCTTTCTGGAGAGCTTTAAATAAGAGAACAAAAACCTTTGAATTGAAACTTGACTTTAAGTGAGAAGTGTGGAATAGCCTTGCATTATAATATGTTCATGGGTCACAATATTACCAGCTTTTGATAAAGAGGTTACATTGAGATCAAAGAGATCAATATCAATATTATATTTGGTAGGTTCATATTTAGCCAGCATTGCCTTAGTAAGTTGAAGGATATATTTTTGCGTGAGAGAGGGACCTTGATTGTCTATATGGAGATTAAAGACTAAGATACAGTTCAACTAACTTTAAGTCTCCCAAACTTTTATGTCCAGGTTTGACCTATTTGCTCAAGATTTGTTTATATTCAGCAAAGAGTAAGAAGCATTCTTAGGCTTAGTTTGCATTATCTCTCTTCGATGTTCCTACTGTGTGGACTTCAGGGTGATTTGTCACTCAAAAAGTTTTTAGTTGTTTCCCTAAGAAACTTTGATGACTATGTCAGGCCACGATACCATCCAGAGGTGCTGGAGTAAGATCTTCCATAATGATCAGTCATAAATATGCCATTGTCATTTCTATTTTATAATTTGTTTTCTTGAGAGTTGCATGTATGAAGGTCTACATTTAAATCTCCCTGAGACATAGCAAGGACATGGGAGCTGACTAAGAATATCTGGCAATGTCAACACTGAGCTAATAATTGCTTATGAGTAATCATTTATGTGGAGAATAGATATATAATAGACGCTCTGCCTGGGTGTTGCAGAAGAATGAAGATAACTTCATCATATATTTGTGCAGAATCTCTATCACTTCTTCCAGAAGATGATTTCTATCCGAAGACTGGCAAAATATCAACAGAATTATCTATGAGTTCAGATAAAGTGAACACACTCAAAGGATTTTATTGCAAATGAATTTCTGAGGCATTAATGCAAAGAAGAGAAGAGAATAGTTATGGTGTCTTCAGTTGTTTGTTTATCTCTTTTGTACTGAAATTATGACAGCTGTCTGGGAACCTTCCATTGGGAAATGCACATTTAACAACATTTCAAATGTTCCACCAAAACATGTCAAGTTCTAATTTCCCAACTGGATCCAGGAAGGTTTCTCAGGAAAAGTCTGTTTCATTAACAGCTGGCTTCCTGATTCCTTCCTCTGTGGGCAGTCCCCATAGCAGGCTCCTGCAATGCTGGTAACCTGGGGAGTCCAAGGAGCACTGCCTTCAGTGGCCCTCTGCTGTACATGTAGTCCCCAGGAGCCCTGAGTACCTCAGCTTGCCTTGCAGCTCCTGGAGCTCCCAGCCTACTGGCTACATGGCAGAAATCCTGGTAGAAGAACAGCTCAGGTTTGAGGAAGATTGGAAAGTTGTACTAGGAAAAAAAGAAAAAAAAAAAGAGAAGTAAACTGTTTTGCTGAAAAGAAAGACACCCAAGCATTGCCTTTCAAGGAGAAATATCTGTGTGGTGCTTTAATGGTCTACTGCAATGGGTATGAGCAGCCAACTATTTAGCAGTATGATTTAGGACAGCAAAAGGCTATTTGAACCACCTTCTGTTGGTTACAGGGAGGAAAATCTGAGTCCTGGCACCTGTATTTTGCACTTTTGTAAGATAGCTTTTTCCTGTTTATGATCCTGATCTGATTAGGGAAAAGTTGCATGCTTAATGGTTTAATCAGTTCAAAACGATGAGCAATTCATTGCAGATTTGGCTCGTTTTGAACGGAACTTTTTAGAACTGTGGAAGCTGACTTTCAGAGGAAGAAAATACTGTAGAGATGTTTGCTAAGACAAACTTACCTGAGGAACGATCTACTGCAGGCTTTAACATCTTACTCAGCCCTACTATAGCTGGAAAAGATGTACATTTACAGCCAGCAGGAGGTCTTCTACAGCAGTACAGTTGCATCACCACTGCAGAGGATGGCATTGCAGCAATTTAGTCAAACTGGCATAGTTAAAGTAGTACAAATGGATGTGTTTGTGGGTTCTCAAAGGGATACTTTCCTAATATTAATTTCAGCCAAGTTCTAGGAAGACTCAGCAGAAGTTCGAAGAAAGTAACACACCTGCAGAGTCAATGCAGCAGCCAGGATTCAGCATAGCTGAAAAATGTCAGGGAGGTGCACCAGACAGAATGTGGAAGATTGGCTAAATAAAATGCTAAGAGAAAGATGACAGGTCTTTTCTGGAAAGGTCAGGAAGCTAAGAATAAACTAGGGTTTTTGTGAAAAGGAAAGCAGAGTTAGGAAAATTGGTGTGAAGAGAAAAGGATGAAGAGCTGAGAAAGCACATGCTATTCCCCAGTTTCTTCACAGACAATATTTTGTACTGTACACATATTATAACTCTACTCGAAATAGTTCCCCGGAGGTTGGGTTGAAAATGAAGATATATATTTCAAGGCAAAATAAATATGAAATATTATTACTTTTTCAATGAAAGCAAACATCTTAATTAGATTGCAAACAACCTAAAAAAAAAAGATTAATTAAACATTTACTTCTTTTTAGTGACATATGTGTAAAATATGGGCACAGAATAATCCAATTACAAGCGCTTTCAAATTATTGGGCTGAGCTGTTAATGAAATAGGATGCATAATTTTCATACTATAAAGGAGTGTTGTCACTGTGGTCTCCATCCTTTTACTTTAATATCTCCTGTGTAATGATAAACAAAGATCCAACGACGACATCGGCACTGCTGAAACGTACAATATGGGTGTCTAATATAATTATAATTAACAGTTTCCATTCATTTGCAAGATATACCCTGATGGCATTGCTCAGGAGAGGGGGAGCATTAGTGGTAATTATGCTTTGACTTTGTAATGTTGGATTGAAGTGATAGTTTCTGACAAAACCAGAGATGAGTGGTTGCTTTGACTAGTGTAACAACACTGCCATCTAACTGCTCCTACAGAGAACCACAAGTTATCAACAGGGAAAAATACCTCAGGTCTATGAACCTAAAGAGTCCTTGTATTTTTCATGGTGACTGTATGAGGATTGTCTCTCTCTTTTTAAAATAAGAGAATATGTGACTTTTTTTTTCAAGTTTTTTCATATTAAACCTTTCTTCTTCTTCTGGATTTGACTATAAGAATTGAAATTTAGCTTATCTTTGAGTGACAGAGGGGAATTTAAAGCTCTAATGGAAATGTACTTGACTTTGAAAGTTTGGGTTTGCTTAGGGATGAGAAAAACATACAAAACAGTGTGTGTGTTGGGGGGCAGTAAAAAGTCCAAGGCAGCAAAAGACTGCATCATCACAGGAATTTCTACATCAAATCACACACCTAGACTTCCCGTTTCATACCTTGTACCTAACAAATGCTCCAGGAAAATGTTGAAGAACACTTAAAATAGAAAATGGAAAATAATTGAGGCAAAGACCATATCGGTCTATTAGGTTCTGTCTTATTTTTATGCTACCTCGAGTTGATTGAGATGATTTAATTATTACTGGTTTTTTGTGTTCTCTTAACACTGCTGTTTCTGAAAGTAACTTTCACCAACAAACAGGAGACTGTGTACAAAAGTCTTTTACTTCCTTGCTCTTCATCTGATGTCCTTCAAGCCTATTGGATGCTGAATTTTTTTCCTACAACTAATGTTAGGATGTCAAGGCTTCCAACTGTTCTTAAAGGGGTTTTTTTTGTTTGCTTTTGGGTTTTTTTTTTTTTTTTTTTTTTTTTTTTTTTTTTTTTTTTTTTTTTTTTGCTTTATGCCATCTGTTTAAAGACAAAACAAAGTGTAGCCTAATCAAAATATGGTTCCTATCAGATTAGGTAAAATCAATGTATTCTTTGCATGTTTGTTTTGTTGTTTTGTTGTTCTGTAATGCAACTAAGTAAAAGACAGTTTCAAGTTAATCTAAAGATATGGAACTGAAAGACCTACAAATAAAGATCTAGGAGCAAGAGACTTGGAAGAAAAACAAAATGAAAATCAAAAGTCAGTGAGGTTTAATATCTTAAAACACTTTTGAAAAAAAAAATAAATTGCTGATATCTAGCTATAGCTCTCTCAACAGAGATGTTCAAAACAAAACACACATGCAGACCAGAGATTTCCCTCTTCAGTTTTCAGAGTATGACAATGATGTTGAAAATCAAGATTCTGTTAAAGAGCTCTCTGTCCTTTAAAAGCCTGATCATATAGAGAGGGAGAATGCAGATTCTCTTCTCTGCCTGCTATAGCTTTGCAATGTCTCACTCAAAGCCCTGATAAGAACAAGAGGAAAAAAAGTACTTAAGCTGAATTATTATTAAATTTTACTTGGGTAAAAAAGGTGACTTAAAAATACGTATAGATATTCTTCGGGAATGTTCATTATGGTCACTGTCCAGAAAGCTGAAAATGCCACATGGATAATAAGCTACCAACAGGCTCTTTGAGAGACAAAGTACAATTTACAGCAGAACACATTTTTTTTCAAGGTTATCTGCTCAGGACTTAATGAGAAGTAATACGTAGTTTAGAAGTACAAACATGGTTTCATCTAGTTTCACCCATGACAAACAGCACAGTATCATAGTCACCATGGAGATTCCTTTTCCTGCTTGCTGTTTGCAACATGTTCTCTGTCTGCAGTAGCTGCTTCAGAAGAGTTGATGGAGCAGGCTAAGTTTGTGGAAGTTTATGATTGCCACCTGGTGGCTAGTAAAGAAAATCAATTAGTTTTTGGAAGCTCTGATTCAGGTAATATCCTGAGGAAAAGCCAGCTGAAACTAGGCAGAGAAATGCATGCAGATTTGTCATTCATTCTTTTCCTCACATTTCATTGTTTTAAAGAATATTTAGATGGGGAAAAAAACCCAAAACACAATACACTGAACACAGGATCTGAGCTTTGAGCAGCCAGTGTGTCATATAACAGGGGGTCCCTGAATTACCTTCTATTTGGAGTAAAGCTTAATTATGAAAAGCAACATGGTTTATAAACAATCAAAACCAACAACAAACCTCCACAAAGTTATTTTCCTGCATTTGTTGTTTGCCTTGCATTTATGATTTGATTCTAGAGGAATTTCTGCTATGGAAATAACAATCAGAGCAAGCAAAGAGATATGTTTTCAAGTTTTGAAATGCTGGATTACAAATCTCCCTTCTGGCTTTTGATGAACTTCGTATCATTGACTATTCAGGCTTACCATAATGAAAAAGTCATCAGCAAATACCCAACTATTTCAAGAAATAGGCTAATGGTAGTAACAGAAAATTAAATTCAAGATCCTAGGATCACTATGCCATTCAAAAATAGGTAGAACTGGCTACATTTTTTTTCTCTAATGATTAAAAAAATATTCAAATTTAGAGAAAGGTTGTGAGTGCAAAATAAAATGTTGGCATTTGGAAATCCTGTGCCTCATGATGGATGGAACGTCTGATTCTGCCTTCCTTTTCTCTGGGCCAGGTGTACTGAGCAGCCACATCCCTGGAGGATTGCCTCTTGGAAAAAGGAGGTAATGAGTCATGAAGTCCCTGGATGTGATAGATGAGGTGAAATGTATTACAGCAGAGACTTGGAGAAGAAAAAGGATATGAAGGAAGCAAATTTATCTGCCCTCTTGAGTATTTTATTCTTGTTCCCAAGCTCTCCTTTTCTGTGCTAATTAAGCTGAAACTGGAAATATGTCATATGTGCTGGCAAAAGAAGACAAAGAGCAATGGGACTGTGCCCACCAGCCTGAAAGGGCACTTGTAGGAAGGAAGTAGATCTCAGCCACAGAAAGAAATTAAACCACCATCACATATGTGCTGCATACATTTTAACTGTTTTATTGAAAGAAAAAAGTATGAGGGTGTGCAGTAATACAAGGAGGGCAAGAGGAAAGAAGATGAGAAAGAGAAAGGAATTAACCCACTACCACTACCACCCCCAATATCAGACATGTTGGTAAAGCTCTTCTTCATTTCAGTTCTATCTTTGGGCATTTGGAGAAGGGATACCTCACATAAAGAGAGAAATTACATTTGATATTATTGTATATATTTTCCTTTTGCTGTTGAATACAGTGTCTAAATCCTGGGGAGTAAATTATTTCAAAAATATGGAATTTTTAGAAGTATGGAGAATGGGGGAAGTTTGCATTTACATTTCCTCTGACTATCTTAAACAGATTTCGGGGTATGTTTCTATTAAATGAAGAACTTTCTTTTTCCTCATATTCTGTAGATCATGTTTATCTGATACCGAGATGATAATAGGTGTCAGCTAGGCACTGCAAGCCTCAATTTGTATTATACTTATTTGTTTATTTAATTCATTGTACTTATAATGGATGGATTAATGCATTTTACTTAGGGTAGAAATTTATTTATTCTGTTTTAAAGTTTGATACTTCAGGGACATCTCTTAAGAAGTAAAATGAGGTCTGAATTATAAAGGAGACAGACCATCAACACCTAAATGGGAACTTTGATTTCCAGAAAATAAGAGTAGAAGTTGTTTAGCTCTAGGTCTTTGATTCAATTGCACACAATACAGGACCTGGCAGAGAAATTAAATTTCCAGTTTCTAAATGCTAAGCATTAAAAAGAAAGAGACTTTTCAGACTGTATGGAACATTTGTTTCATAACCATCTTTGTTTTAATAAAATACTGTGCAAGTTCAAAGGCAAGATAGATTGGTGTTATTTAGTGCTCTGGCTGAAGATGAAAAATTCATAACTGCTTTCCTATGGGTACTTTTTACCCTGAATTCTGTTCTACTGGAAGGTACAGTATCAACATACATGACACCTCATGTAATAATGGTACAGAAAAGACCCATCCCAAACCACATGGAGCTAATACAATCTCAAAAGCCTCCACAGAGCAGCTCTGGAAGTACTTCTTGACTGTAGCAGGATTCGTCCTGCTGCATAAACCAGCCCCTTGGGTAAACAAAAAATTGCATATATCCGCGTGTAAAAATTTACAATATTAATGAAGCCAAGAACCACATACTGGTATGGTAAGGACTAAAACTTATAGAATTGCTTATTGCAGGCAGTAATAAGTCACAGTCCCTTTGATCCTATGGTGTTCCATCAAATGGAGTGGGAATAATCGTGTGACTGGATTTAGGACCTAGAGGGCTTGAGCTGTATGGCTGACTCAGTACCAAACCAGCCATGGTCCCAGTTTCCTTCCATTCCCCTAAACCTCCAGTTTTTGTAAGTCACATGAGTCTAAACTGATTTTAACATGGTTTCCATGTATCCTTTGACATTTCAAAATATTTGGGGTTTGGATTCTGTTCTTAATACATATTTTATTCTTTTTGTAAGTCTGATTTTTACAGCTCTGTGTGGAAGACCTGAATTTTTATAATGTTATCACAATCATAAGACGCCTTGATGTAATTGTGTAATTATACATTATTTTGACAAAGTAGGAATACATCATATTCCTAACATATATCAAGTGATAGAAATAAAAGATATATTTGATTTGAACATGATGCTGGATATAATGGTAGGCATAATAAAGTTAATATTGACAAGAAAAGTGTATTTCTTATACCATATAATTTGGATAATTTAAAGTAAGTTTATTGAGATTCTTCACTGTTGGATAAACACAGTTCTTATTACAGTATTACAATAGATTTGCCTTATTCTATAACAGATTTTTAATTTTCTCTTTTTCCAAATATTAAATTTTTGCTTCCTCAGAAAAAAAGGGCTAGTACATTCATTTGGGAATGATATTTTTAAAGTAAATAAGCCGCTTTTTTTTTTCTTTTTTAAATT
>WAAE01018300.1:0-10422 GCA_013400495.1 Nicator chloris | reverse complement strand
AAAAAAAAAAGAAACAAAAAGGATGTAATCTTCCAGGCTACTGGGAGATAGCTAGAATAATGAACATTTGTGGATTCCAGAAGCAATTGAAAGAGATAAAATGGAAGTTGAGTAGGTAACTGTTGCAAACTGTAAAATGGGAACCTTCATTGAAAAAAAGAGACATTTCTTGCCTTTGTCTGCAACTAGTGATGACATTTTATTTTCTTCATAATTTTAATGGCCCAGCCACCCATAAATGGAAATATTTTTTGAGTCATTGAACCTCAGGAAAATATGATGAGTCAATTATCTTACATCCCATTTGCAATTATACTCATTACCACTTTGAGTCTATATACCCTTTTTACTTTTATGGTATTAATTACCACTATGTTCAATTAAATCTTGTGTAAGACCTAAGAATATTTAATGGCACTGTAAAAGAGCAAGTGGAGGGAACATTTGTTACTTAAACACAGAACTAAGTAAACAAAATGTACAAGCATTTCAGGAAAATTTGGGGAAATATAGGACCCATAGTTATCACAAATCTAAAGTAAGTTTCTTTTTTCCACTTCTAATTTCTCCTTTAATGAAAAGAACTGTGCTCACAGACTGTAAGATTTACAGCTACTATTTTTTGCTACTACTGTTTTGTATCCTTTCACTATATGTCATTTGCAGATTATGTTCTTGTCCTGTTCCTCGTAAAAAGAAGCAATACAGGAGATATAGGGGTGAAAAATGCTTTATAAATCATGTGTGAGATCATCATTACTCTAGAGAACTTGCTTACATTAATATCTCACTTTAATACTGATGTGGAATATTCTCCTTCTGTTCTCGCCCTTTGCACGCTCTTCAGAATTCCCATGGATGAGACAGTGGAAAGGGGAAAGCCTCTTTCTTTTATTACTGTTTGATTATCAGTTTCTCTCCTTTACACGAAGTCATGATTATTTTATTTGGATTTGCACCATAATGGGGAAATATTTTTGTTCTACAATGTATAAATAAACACATTTTAATAAAATTCCCTTTTTGAATTAACACCAAAGCAAAAAAGTCAAAAGAATCTTACTTAGATCTTCTGAAGGAACTTCTCCTTAAAGAAAACAACCATGATTTTTCATAATTCTCCTAGTTACCCTATTAAACTTGCCTAAAATGAGGGTAGATACACCTAATATTTTTTGCCTTTTGTCACCAAAAGTATTCATCTGCCACATAAAGAATTATGATTATACAACCTCTGTCTGCTCCTATGTACTGTGCTATTCAGATGGCTGATGATATTTTAATTCATCAGAGGTGATCTGAGCAGAAGCTTCATTAAAACACAAATACACCAATGCTACTCAGTGATGCTTTGTTTGCACTGACACCTCGCTGAGTATAGAGGTGAAAAAAGATGTCTTGAGAATAAATGGCAGCTGGTGACATCTCAAAAAAATAAAAAGATCTTTTGGTGAATGCAATGAAACATAAACATTTATGGCCATTGGCCAAACAGACTATACAATAACTAAATTATCAGATTTTTAGGCAAAAAAGAGCATTTTTTTCTAATTTAATAACATGAATCACCACTGCAAAACATTACAGGAATTTGTGGCATTTAATAAGGCAACACAGAGAATATAATTTAATATTCACCCTTATAATTTAAGGTGACTTCTAAAGAAAGAATCAGTAGCATGGGAAGACTGTGTATGCACTGTATCTGTACTGGCTCTGATTTCATATACATAATAATGTTATATATGTTGACAAGAGGAGAAATATTCCCAAATGTACCGTGAGTCACTGTCTTCAAAATTAAATACTAAACTTCACCCGTGATACAGTGGCCAATAAAAGTCTGAACTCTTATGAGGGAAAGCAGTGTAAAATTCTACAAATTGTAGTTCTGTCTTAAAGAATTCTGTTTTGCCTGCCTCCAGATATTTATTTCTAGGTGAGCTTTAAAGGTGAGCCAGCACAGGAGTTTGTAATTCCGTGGTATTGCACTCCAGTGAAACACTGGTGTGCTAAACAAGAAAAGAGATTTGTTAGCATGAAAAAGAAACACTCCTGTCACTATTCAAACACAAGCAGGAGATACACAGAAGGTGGAAGGAGGGACAGGCAACTTGGACTGAATATAGAGACATCTTCAAAATAGAAACAAAACAAGAAAACAAAGACTCATTTAGAATTAAATCTGGCCAAGGCTGTCAAGGACAGCCAGAAGGGCTTCTTCAAATACACCAGTATCAAAAGGAAAACTAAGGATAATTAGTAAAGAGGAGGGATCTGGTGTCAGAGAGAGGATGTAGAGAAGGCAGAGTTACTGAACACCTTCTTTGCATTGGTTTCACAGGCAAGACCAGCCCCAGGAATCTGTGACCCGGGAGAGCAGAGTAAAGGAACAGGGAAGAGGGGACCAGCACTACAGTTTGTGTCTGGTCTAGCTATTACCAGTGACTACCCTGAATACTTTGTGCAAGATATCACTGACAGTGAGGTTCTCTTTGGAGAGAATATTTTATTTGTTTCCCTCCGGTGTTATGCATTTGTCCAACATTCTCTCCTAAAATTTAGTGCCAGTATGTGCCGGCAGAAGATTAAATTTTGAAATTAGATACTGAGAAAGCATCCTTTTTTAAATTATGAATTTTGCATAGGAACATGCACACATCCTTTCTACACTATTTCCAACTGAGATTCTTCCATTTCCTTACGGGTTTTTTGCACAATACTGACAACATCTGTTCCCCAGGCTTCTTTTATTGAGTGGGTTTTCAGGGGTTTCTTTTTTTGGTACTCAGACACTATATTCTAAATTTTAAAAGGAATTAATAGTTTCTGTAGGTCACTTGATCTCGCTGCATTTTTTCCTAGCAATAAAACTAGTTGATATCCTTTATCTGCTTCACAAAAATGGATTGTGCAATATATAATTTTAGTCCAGTAAAGCAGAAATTACAAATCTCTTATGTAATTATTTTAATAGTCCAACTATTAAAATAATACTTCATTAAAATAAAAGATTAGAAATAGTCCATTTCTAATCTTGTGTTGGCAGACCACAAAGGAAGTTGCAAGGGGGAGGAATTCTGTACAGATGAAGAAATGGCAAATTTGCAAAAGATATTCATGTGGTCCTTTCCTGGCAGAAGACATGCAAGAGGAAAACCATGTGATCTCTCTGTGTCTTGTAGCCACTGAATCATCAATAATATGTATTTAGGAAAATCTAGGAAGTATAGGTCACATACATGCATAAGAAAGTTAATAAACCATTCACATGGAAAATTCTTAAGACTACATATTGCTGCTTTCTAATTTATACAACTATAAAACATACGTATTTAAATTAGTTTTGCAAATATTGAAAATAGAGCTTCTGTGGCCTACAAATTTCTGCCTTAACACAGTCTCAAAAACCTCCCTTTCTTTTGAGTTCTGTGGTGATGTAGTTGGGGGAGAGCAGTGTTTCTGAAAGGAAGTAATTTGCCTCAATAGAGTTAACAATAATGCCATTATAATACCAGAACCTTTTCTGTCACAAATCTTCAATGAAATATTTTTAGAAATTATATCAGATTCTACATAATCTGTGTTTCAACAGACTAGATTATCACCACGGTCAGGGTTTACAATACTTAGCTTTCCCAAGTAATTTTCCCAAGTAGGATCTTAAACAAGCCCATATGACGTTCCAGAGAATACAAGTGAAAACCTGCTTCTTACGGGAATTAGTTCAACATCTATTCATTCTAATGATAGAAAAAGAGAATGTTTTCTTCACGTAGATATGTTTCTTTCCCTTTCACAAAACACCAAAAAAGCAAGAAAAGACCATGAAGCAGTGAGCAGAAATCATGGTTGAATATAAAGCTAGCGGTTTTTTTGACACAGAAAACCCTTTCTTTCTCAAACTGCCAGGGAATATTTATTACAATGACCAAGAAATATCAAGAGTTTGCACAAAAGATTTTCTCTTGGTTACATAACCAGTCACACAGGTAAATTTGCTGCGTGCAATTTTTTGGCTAGTCTCTAATTCTACTAGTATTTTTGTCAGCTAAGTTCAAAATCAATAAGCACTATGAACACATTAAAAAAGTTAGATTATCTATCTAGAAACATTGAATCTCTTCAGATAAATGTCAGCATATCACTGGTTTCAGGAGTATTTGGGTGACTGAGAAATTTTTTACCTGAAAATGCACTGTTCATTTAAATCACAACAGCTTGTACTGCAGGTATCCACTGTCTTTCATTTCAGGCCACTTACTATATGAATAGGCAAAATGGCTTAGTGCATTTTAAAGCAGCTAAAAATCCTCTTTTACATTTTACATGAATAAATATAAACTTTATAAGGCCTAAGGGGGCAAAAAACCTGCCAATCACTGGATAAATGTTTAAAGCTCATCTCATTGTTTTGCAGCTGTTGCCCTTTGCTGAAGGATATTTCCTGTGCTGCAGACTCTGAACAACAGCATTTCATTTTAAGAATGCAATTAGAAACACATCTGTTGTTCTAGAACCTTTAGATTGAGGAAGTCTCTGTAAACCAGAGAGGAAGATTTCTAAAAAAGCATTTTCAGCATACTTAATCTCTCTTCTTTCTACCACCCTACTACATTATAAAAATAATAATTAAGAAAAAAAAAAAAAAACCAAACCTCAACAGCAATTAAGTATCCAGATTTCTGTTTTGATCCCACAACATATGTGACCTAGCAACCAGTTAGATTCATTTCACTGAGCTCTGGAAACAAACAAGCAAATTCTTTTTCAGATGTTTTATTACTCTGGACCTTCAAAAAATACAAGAAACCTTTGGCTAGATGGTAGGACTTATTGTGTCCTTCATCTTCATGGAATTTCAAATTAATGGTAGAAGAATAACGTACATCTTGAATTTTAATCCAGGAAGTGTCAAGTTTTGACAGTCTCTACACAGGCAAGTGTGAGCATTAGCTAAGACTGGGGTTTATTTCAGAGTTAGTCTCATCTTTTGTTCTGTCACTGGGTAGAAGAGTACTCAATCAGTTAAACTACAATAATTAGTAAAGGATGAGTATGAACAGCTTCCTCACATCTCAGCTGCTGTAATTGCCACGCAGCCTATACCTAATTTTGTGCACGTAACTCTGATCCGCTTTAATGACACAAAGTAGCTTCAAAAGTTTAACTGGTAGAACAAGAAGATGTATGATTGAAGCTTGGGCACTGTTCTGTGCATAAGGTGGGCACTGCAGGGCAAATTGCAAGGTAGAAAGAATCTACATGATCTGAGACCTCCTAATCTAATATCTTTAATGCACCGTTATAAGTACCAGTGCATCTTTGATTTCTCTTTGTGCTGNATACAACAATAACTGGCATGACAGGAGACCAAACAGCAACGAGAAGGGAGGGATCCCAGGGACCCCAGCCTATCATTTGAAGCCCTTCCTAGAACTTTCTAGGTGAAAGGGAGAGGCAGCCGATTGACAGGCAGTGTCCGAAGGGAGGAGGTTTGAAGAATGACAGCGAACAGTCTCGAAAACCAGGGAGGGGAAAGACAGGTTGACTCATGGAATAAACCAAAACGAAAGAACAGTAAGGGGACAGTGGAAGCAACCATTTGTTGCACACTGCAACACTGGTGCCCTTCAAAAATCACAACACTGGTAATAAAAATGAACAAACGTGGAAATCGACAGTGATATTTTCACTTCTTAGCCATTAATTATGTTCATTCCAGTAACTCTTCAGGTGCTCTCCAGGTAAACAATGATAAGAATCTAGTTTAAGATAAGAACTTAAATTTACCTTATGAGATGAGAAACCACAGATAAGAAACCAGTTTATTTCTCAACACACTCAAAAACATAGTGGTTTCTCTTTTCAGCAATGTATTATTTAAAACAACCTCACTGAGACCTTATTATTTGTTCTAAATTAACCCCTAAAAATCCACCATTACCAAAATTTGTCTAAGAAAGTAAAGGTCCTGGTACATCTGATTAGTGATCGCAGTTTAGAAAAATATATCAATGAAACAAGAAAAACTGTCTTAGTAAATGAATGTGCCTTCTAGGCATAACTGAAAAAAAAAATAGCCTCTGGGCAGTGACAAATCCTTTGTTTTCACTGTGTAAGATGCCAGTTAATCCACAAGTAGTTAAACATTTTCATGTTGACTAAAATTACCAGTATAGTGCTTTAGCTATTAGGGTTTTACTCGCAGATATTGTCGGACAACTTCTTAAACTCTGACGTCCTCCAAAGGTATGTGACTTAGGATTGATAGTCACAGAATTATTTTTTCATAAAGTGATCTGCTAATTAGGGCTCTCTCTACTTTCTTTATGATATTTGATTGGAACGTAGCTAAAAAAAATCTAAATAATTAAAAAATATCCTGCAAAGATTTTTAAAAGATTTTTTGTTCTGTTATAAAAAAAAATCTTAATGTAATAGTTGATCAAGATTTTTTAATTTTCTTTTTAAAGTCACACTACCATGAATGCATAATTTTTTTTCTATACAATTTTAACTAATAATTCAGGTCCTACTGATATTCCTCCAAGTCAAGATAGTGAGTTTATGCGTTGGTTGCTTCTCAAAATTTATAAATAAAACAATGAGATTTTGAAATAGTTTGGAGAGACATTTTTCTGAAGAAAATCCAGAGAAGTCTGCAGTCCATTCACTATTAATATTACTTCAGAGTAGAAGGGAATAGCCAGCTAATAGCTGAAAACTCGTATTAGTTGCAGCATGGTAAATATTGTAATATGCAACAAAGTGTTCATGATTTTTTATTATAGGTGCTGACATCCAAATACTTCAGATATTGCTTATTATTTTTTCCTCCATCTTTTCTTGCTTTTCTCCTGACAGTCACACTGCTAACATTCTGTTTTCGTACTATTTGGTGTTTCTAATATCTGTCTTTAACATAGGTTCACTTTTTTCAGTAAATACAGTCTCATTATCAAATTTGATTCTTGGCTTATGGGTCTCAAAGATGAAAGAAGCTTTTATTATGCTAAATAAATGGTCCTGATGTAAGTATGAGTGTCTCCATGGTAAGATTTGATCTCTTGAAGTACTTAAATGAGGGACTGTGAGTCACCAGAGTACAATGATCCATGGCTACAAATTACAATAACATGTACTGTACTACAAAGACATCTGGCTATCCTGCAGATTAGGGTCTAGGAGAAAACCTGAACATTGCAAAGGTACTTGGTTGAGCATCTACTCACTCCCCAAAACCCTCCCATGAGCAGTGTTACCTCCATGCATAGCCCTTTAGACCACATAACATTTTGGTAAACAAACATGCACTTTTTCTTTCAAATCATACACACAGACTTTAAAATCTACAAAAAATATACTTAATATCTCCTTATTGTTTATCCGCTGAAAATTAAAAGAGAAAATTAAAAAGAGCAGTATTGAATAACTTCCTACTAAGTAATATTTTTCCCATTTGCTGAGCCTGAAAGGAGCATTTCTATAGAGTCCGTGAAAATAGATATTTTCTATTCCACCAAGAGCAAACTTTACAATATTGAGTGTGCTAGATAAGGCATTAATCCCCAACTTTATACACACGTCACCAACAGGTATGAGCTGTTGTTCTAGGAATCCATCCCTGGAGATCAGACAATAAATGTGTCTCATTGTCCCTTCAGACAACTTACTATTTTCCTCCTGTTGCTGTATAATTTATCAGTGTTTACTATTGTTGCATTGTAGTGAAATTAAGGGTCCAGCTCTGCTTTAAAACATGCAATAAGTCAAAAGGAACATATTTGCTTCCTGTAGTCATTATCCTGTGACTTTTTAGAAAAAATGAAAAAATAAAAAGGATTTTTTTTTTTAATTTACTATCTGAACATTAGATTTGAAGGTTAAGAATCTTCTGATTTCAGTATTTAGCAATCCAGTAAAGAAAAAAAAATTATATGCATTTATAACACAGCTGAGACAGCTGAGGAACATCAGCCACTATCCAATCAATAGATACCAGTAAGTGTTGTCTCCTCATTCTTTATTTCATAATGAAATTTTAGCAAAGAGAATGCAAGACTTGTTATTAGATGTTTGCACCAACAATGCAAACTGACAACATGCAATCAGTTTCAACTGTTTGTAGGAACTCTTCCTTTTTGATTTAACACAATGCTATGAAGTAGCTCAGAGATGCAATCAAAATGCAAGCAAATACCACAAGATCTGGTATGGTTTGGAAGTGATCACTAATCAAGACACATATTTTCCTCTTTGGACTGATTTCCATCTAGAAATGTGTATTTCTAAAGAACTTGTTAAAAAAAAACAACGACTTGCTTTCTTCTACTGCTCCTGGACCAACTAAATTTCCGTAGGAGGCTTAGAAGAATGTCATCCAGAACCTACTACCCCAGGATGTGTGAATCAATCTGCCTCAATTAATTCTAATTGAAGGGAAGTCTCAGAACTTCATTCTTAGTCCAGTTTCCTGGGTAGTAAAGATTATAAGGAAAGTCAAACTCTTTGCATAAAAGTTTAAAATAAAAGTATAATGATAAAAAGCAAGGGCTTTTAACTATTTCACCTACTGAGCGTCATTTCCCCTCAGAGACTTTTTTCTGAGACTAAGCTGCCAATCCTCGCCTTTCACTTCAAAGAGCTTTTCTCTCCCTTAGATATAAATAGATCACTGCAGACACCCAGAGAGATAGAAAACCATCCACCTGCAAAGATTTACAGCAGAGAAAGCCTGAAACTCACCTTTCTGAAGGCCCCCTTTCCCCATTCTGCCAAAGGGCCAGGTCTTTCTCCTCATGATAAGGGAGATTACTGTACTGCACTTCTGTTTCTAGTAGGTTTTCAGTCAGCTGCAGCCTTACCCAAGCCACAAATCTCCCCTCCACAAACCTTGCAAGCCTCCTTTCTTGTTTCGCAGTGCTTTATTGTGAGCAGGTGTAGTAACCTGCTTGCACTTGGTAGTAACTTCATTTAACACACCTATAAGTGAGTCCCATACTTTCTTGTTCTGATATAGTGCCAGGCTTCTATATATTTATTCTTGACGGTACTTCTTACTGAGCAATAAAAATATGTTCAGTATGCTTTCTTGTTTGCTGCTCACACTGTCAGTTATCTATCTTGATCACTTGGTGCCTTTGTTTCCATATTTTTAACAGAGTTGTCAATTTTCTTCCTGTTCAGCAAATTTCTATATTAAACTTACCTAGGGAGAAGTGATTGCAGTTCTTCACTGTCAAAACTGCGTGGGTAACTAGTGTGGATTTTTTTTACTTTTCATTTTTCATGACAGGCTTATATATGTGCATATAACCACTAAATATTTTCTCTATCATGAGCTAAAAAGAAATCCTGACTTTGGAAAATGGCCACATATGGAGCAGAAAGCTACTTATTTTCATCACTGCAGGATAGCAGCTGTTTGGTTTGTTCTTTGGCATAGGAAGCCTGAAAATGGAATTTATTAGTGCTAAGACTGCATGCATCTTTCCAGAATATATCTCATTATAACTCTACTCTGGTAAGCAGCTTACACCCAAATTTACCATCATTTGAAATATAAACCTATTCTGATAATGTTACTCAGTGTTGCAGAATCCTAAACTTAGAAATTCATAGTAATTATGATTGCGACAGATGTTGATAAAACTTGCAAAAATACTGAATTTTATATTTTTTCTAAATTGTTGTATTCTAACAGTTAGATAACTGCATATTTTTTTCTTGGATTTCAGAAAAGCCAATCCTAGAAATCTTAGCTCAATATAGGAAACTAAATATTGAATATAATCCTACATTTCCTGTGAGGCTATCCTTTAAATACCTCTGGACAGGTTATAAACATTTATTTTTCAATGTAAATGATGGAAGATGAAGCAAACAGATGATAGGTATCTGCCTTTCTTATGCATTCATAAGACCTGGAAAAGGTCCCACATATCTTGTCATATTTAGATGCCCTGTTGAGAGAAAATTGTATCAACAACTTCTTTGAGTCCAGTGCCTGGTTTTCATACAGGAATTTAAAATCATTTGAATTTCAGGTTTATTATCAAAAGAAGTATAAACCAGCCATCTTTCAGGACAGAACTGTTCCTGCTTTGCAATTTCAAAGTAAAATTGCTGTTCTTTCTACTTCTGCAGTGGGAGAATGCAGAGTGCATAACTATCATTTTTAAGCCAAGAACATATACTTGTATCACAAGTCTGTGGACTCAGCTCAGCCACAAGAAATCACATAAAGAGAAAGAAGGTATTTTAGGACTTTTTCCTGGAACAAAATCTTTGTCTTACTGAACTTGATGGCAAAATTCCTGCAGATTGCAAGTGAGCGTGACTTCTCTGGGAGCCCTCAGCAAGTGGGCTTTCTGCTCTAACCATTAGGTCACATGTCCTACTTCATTCCAAAAAATACAT
>WAAE01018299.1:9429-100462 GCA_013400495.1 Nicator chloris | reverse complement strand
CCAAGCCAGGAAAGGAAATATTTAAAGAACAAGCAACTTGCTAAGCAGTCTCTGTAGTAGAGAAAATTTTGAAAGTAACTCCTGTAGATCATCATATACAAATAAATAACCAACCACATCCTGCCTGAGCTGTTTCACCTTTGTCTGTCTGCTTTCTTAAATTGATACAGTTTCATGTAAATCCTTCTATAAAAAGATTTGTTAATAGGGAAACAATTGTTTACTATGTAAACAAGTGAAAATTGAATACAAACTGAAACAATTGCAAGGCAAACAGCGTGAGGCACCCTGTAACAAAGTTTCTTACACAGACAGGGCACATTAAAAATAAGAATGAAAACTTGATTAATTCAGGACCAGGCCAGCAGCATTACACTGTGCCTGATGAACAGAATATCCTGTGAAGCAACTTGAAGCAGTGAGGGTAAAACTACATAGTCCAAAAAGTTTTATTCCTTTTAACTACTGGGTAAATAAATACATTCTTATAAGAGTCTTCATCCTGATCTAGACAAATCAGAGATCCTGGAATTTAGTTTGGATGGAGCAAGTTACATCATTTCAGTTTATTTTAGGACTCTGCATAAACAATTGATGCTTCCCTGATGTTGTAACAACTTCACACACCAAGAATCATTAACAGCAGCCATTACATTTTGTTAATATCAAAACGTGCATTTCATATAGTGATTCCTGCATCTAAACCAACTACAGTTAAATTACAGAATCTTGTCCATTAACAAAAAATTAGTTTAAAGAGTACCAAGTCCTAAATCTACTCTGCCTCTTCAGAATTTGGACACTGGTGGATAACCCTTGCTGCTAAAACCATGCTTTTCCAAAATGAGTTTTGCCAACTTTATATATAAAGCTAAGTCATGAAAAGTATTCCAGTATGGAAATTTCATATGAAGGGCTTGAATTAAAAATGTTCACTTCAGCATTTTCCCCAAGGGAATGAAGAGATTGCTTTAGTATTTTTTACCATGTCCTAGTATTTTTTACCAGTATTAAAGCAGTAAAGGATCAGCCTTCTCATTAGATTAAGCAAAGGTCTTTTCAGGAAAAAAAATTAATTCTGTATGCACTGTCAATCTGAAAAATGTAATTGTGTGCAATTACACAAAATAATTGGCTTGTAAAACTTAACTCTCTTCTAATTTTCCACAGGCAAAAAAAAAAAAAAAAAAAAAATCCAAAAAAACACACACTCAAGAAATCCCCCGTATGGTAGTAGTATAAAAGAAAGGCTGAAGAGAAAACTTGTGATCTACTACCCCAGTGAATTAGGAACACAACCATTTTGGGAAACAGCATTGTTCATTCAATACTCATAGAAAGTACAGCCATAAGAATTTCAAAGCTGTTGAACTCTTAAAACTCTAAATGTGTTTTTTCTCAGACAAGGTACTGGGGAACTACATCCAGTCAGGGTACAGACAGAAAAATCATGGTTTGTTAGAAAGTTATACTCTTTCCTAACTCATTACTATAGTCTCTCTGTGGGTCAAGAGACAAAAGGTTACAGCTCTGACTCTTCTGTGTAGGAAGGAAGGAGAGGTCAAAATAAAGCACCTCTGTGAAGTGTGTTAAGGTTTCAAAGAACACACTGGACAGAGATGCTCTCAGTGTTGTAACTTCCCTCAGCTCCTGTCTACTGCCCAGCAAATTCCGACTCAGAGCTGTGAAAAGAAATACATCAGCACACGCAGACATCTGTTGGCTGCCAATTGATACAAGAGATGTGCATAATGTTCAGGTATTAAATTCTTCACACTCCACTACTCATGGCTACTTTGCTGTGCATGCATAACAGCTCCCCGGGAGTCTCCACCTTATACTTCCCAGCTTCCCACGCTGAAGCTGTGAGGTCTGCCTGTCTTGTCCAGGAAAAAATACAAGTACTACATTGTAAGAAAGTAAAAGAAGACAGGAATTTAACACCTGCCTTAAAAACCCAAACAAAAAAAAAAAAAACTAAACAAAACCAAACCAAAAAACCCATAAAATGCAATACTACACCAGAGGGTACTAATGCATAACTACATAGTAGGTGTATCAAAACTATACAGCCCCTATTAATATCATGTTGCCACTATTTAAGTGCTCTCATTAAAGAATTTGCAAGTCAGTAAGTCTTAAAAGAGACACCTTTATGCATCAAACTGGCAAGAATAAAAGTCTGAAAAACAACAAAATAAAAAGGAGACCAAATAAACAACAGTAGCTTCAGTCTATTTCACTACCCTATTCTTACTCTCAAACTTTCATACTTAAAAGAAGGTATTTCCAAGACACCTACACCACATAGCCTGCATTACAGATCACCACAGAGCTGCCTATACAGCTGGTTCACATACCAGATTCCACTGTGATTTGCTCACATTTTATTTAACCTTAATAATGTATCGTTAAATGACTGATATAGAGAAAAAAGAGCAGCAGGTAAACTTTCTGCAAAAATTGAAAAAGAGGAGAGAGCAAGGAAAACAAACATACCAGGCTGATGCAGATGTATAAAATTAAAAGCATCAGAAAGGTTAACTGTGCCAAAACACCAAGCAAAAAAAATCACTAGCTACTGATGAGCAAGGCTTGCAACACAACGGAAACAAACTCTTCTAGTCTCATAGCTAAAAATAAAAATTATTTTTAAAAATAAATTTGTAATAGTACACATAGAGGCGCCTACTTAAATCCCCATTTCAACTGCCATACCCAATCTTTATTCAGAAATCCACTAGCATATTCCCTATTTCCCTCACAAAAGAGAATTATTTTTTTAGTTCTATTTACAAAACAGCACTCTCACATACACGTGCACACTGTCCCCTCCAATGTCCCTTCTTCAAAAAAGGCGAGCACTTACTGTAACAATATCATACAGTATGGTTGAAGTAATGGGTCACTGATGAATCCAAGACAAACATAGTGCTCCTTAGGAGGCAGATTTACTTACAGACCAGCACTAGCCAGCTTAAAGAAACCACAATTTACAACTTAAAAGACAGTCACGTTAGTCTCACGAGTACACATGGATGAGTAGAGATTTAATTTGTCTCATACCTTGCTAGTAGATGCCTTGTAAGTTGTCTTTAATTTCTGAGAAAGCTGACTGGTACTATGGCTGGCTGTTGAGACAAATAAATTCAAAGGAAGACATTTAAAATACAGCATTAGCTTGTTTGTATACGTAACTGGTATCAATTCCCTTCAGTAATATTCTAAGTTTTGGTCAACAAAGTACAAAAAAGTGAATTCAAAAATACTCAATATTCAAATAAGATTTAGGATTTTTTTGTGGCTCTCTTACCTTTTGTTTTTAGTTGTCCTTTGCTCAGTTCAGCACCATCAATTGTCTGTCCTTCACCTGCTAAGCGCTCATTCAGTGTATCAATCTCCCTACGCACTAACAAATCCAGAAACTCACATTACTACAGAAAACTGACAATCATTAATAACAGCATTAACATACTATTTAAGAACTGTTATGGTTAGTAAGTATGCTATTTTATGCTAAGGAGAGGAAAGGAGATCACCTGGGATTTTATAAAAGCAGGCCTTACCAAGACATAAAGCAAGACTCATGCTGAATTTTCCGGAGATCAACCTTCCACGCAAAGTATTGGTGGCTTCTAATTACTCTTACTAATAAATGAGGCTATGGTTTAACAAAACCATTTCTGTGAAATACATGGCCCATCTGTATTGAATTAAATCCAGCAGAAGACAAAAAACTTGAGGCATCATAAATATTTTAGCCACAGAGTTAACACAAGTTTTATTAATCACAAAATATCATTCTCCCTGAATACTTGTCTACTACTAGAGTCTCACAGGAAAGGCAGTTCTGCAAATGACTATTTTTTATACTTTGGAATTTATTTTGTTTTAAAAATCTATGCATAGTAACTCCAGGAATTAGTGTAGGAATTAGACCAAGAACAAAAAATATTAAGACTGAGCATGAGAAAAGAAAAATTTAGAAACTGTCAGGGGGTTGAAAACAGATCACAATCACAACTAGAGCTGTGAGGTGAAGCAATTAGATAAAGAAATGGAAAAGAAGGAAAATAATCGTACTCTGGAGGGTACAAATCCACCACTTGTTTTCTGACAAGCATTTCTGAAGGCTGAGGAGGGAAATTCTACTTTTCTTGCTGCCAGCCAATTTCTCAGCAGGATGCCAAGAATTTGGTTGTGCAAATTGTCACTAAAAAATGCATACTTTTGATGTCAGCCTTTAACCAACACAATCACAGGTTTTAAGTGAATAAAACAGCCAGAGAAGGAAAAAAAATTGACTTGGACCCAAATGAGACAGATTCCACAATTCAGAATCCAAGCCAATGTAACACAGCTTAAAATTCCAGCAAGGGAGGCTTTACTGTATTACTGTACAGGCCTGTGTTACTGAACTTTGGATCCTCTTACATCACCTTGGATCACTTACATTATCAGACAATTGCATTGTCATCAAACAAATATCTCTTTCAGACAACACCTGGAATTTTTATCTGAGTGCTTGACTTCAAAACTCAAAACAGCTGCAGGTACTGGTTATGCAATGTGTAAGATGTTTGATCCAAAACCACCCCATTTTATACTTTTTCAAGAAAGATGCTTTTCCAATTTTATTTACTAATACTACATCATTAAAATTAAGCCTGTAAATATAAAACAAAGCATAACCAGAGCTTACAATGGTAAGGAGACAGACCCGTCACTGGCTTTGTCCAAGAATCAAGGCGGGGGCAACAGACATCAATTCTCACTGCTTGTGTCAAAGAGCTAAGAAACTGATTTTTCTGAAAAGGTACAAACTCCATCTTTGGCTACAAGTTCAGAACAACTCCTCAACTGCTCTCAGAAAAGCTACACTAATTATACTACAATATCCAATGTAAGCATTTTATTTAGTGTTACTATAACCTAATTACGAACAATTCCTAAGTTGACAGAAAAAAATAGATACTCACATTCCAAATTTTCAATATACAGGTTTTCAAATTCCCGCTCTATTTGTCCAAAAAGTTCAAGGAGTGTACTCCGGACAGCAGATGGTAACTTAGAATCCTAGGAGGCAAAATATTGGGCAGTTATATTTTTCTTTACATACATTTGATAAAATTACTCTTCAATCTTGAACTGATTTTAACAGTTATTTCAATGTCCAAGCAAGGAGGGAAATTAAAACTACTGCTAGCGTAGAACACAAAACAAATAGCTCTGTGCATCAGAAAGTTATTCATTTTACATATTCTTTCTCTTTCAAGGGATAGAATTCAAATCACCTGTGGTATTTGTTTTGGTTTTCTTGAGTAGATAAAAATTATAAAATCAAGATACACATAAAATTCATTTAATAAAATAGAAAGTGAGAAAAAATTTCTTTTTAATATCAATATGTTTCCAGTTCAAGAAAAAAGAAAATCTTTGTTTGACAAAGTAATTCAAAAGTTGGCTATGCAATGGGTTAGAAAGTTGTGAACACAATGCATCTTATTACCAAAGCTTAAGACAAACTAAAACTTTGAATGTATTTTGAATATTTACCTACTTTTGTCACTAACCTCCATGTGAAGAAAACTACAATTTCTAATCCTTCCCTCCCCAGATGTTACTCGAGCATTCTATTCTTCAGTTGCCCGTAGGCCACAATGTGTAAATTGGTCTACTACACTTACTATTTACCTAGGTAGTCAACTAGAAACTTCTTTTAAAAAATGTTTTCACTTAACTGAGTCACCTTCCGCCACAGCCCCGGGAATTGTCTGCAGGCACAGTGGGAAAGGCCAGCCATGACCCTGGCTATGTAAGTTATTTCCGAAGTTTTAAAGAGAGAGCAAGAGAAACCACTCATAGCCATGATGTAGAGCACACCTGCTTTGTGTACAATTTTGCACAGGTTCACAGCTGGCTTAAGCTGTGGCACTGTGCTGGAAGAAGTGGGACCATGCTCCTTAAGCCCCTCTACATCCTTTCTTCATCTGTGTCCTAGGTTATAGTGTAAGATGTATCCAAAAGTATGTATTCTGTTACCATCTTCATAAGTTGTTGGAAGCGGTGGGACAGTGTTCCCCATCCCCTCCATGACTCATCCCTGATAAGCTCCTGGGGCTATTTTCTGGTAATGGGCCAGCTATTGACACCAGGTGCAGCAGAGCCATCNATCTGCCTCTCCCTTGATAGGGTACTTTTGTTCAGGCATTCACAGACAACCAGAAGCAAAACAGATCCTAATTAAAACCAACTTGAAACAAAACTGATTAAACAAAAATACTAAATACATTAAACACTATTAAGAGAAACACTGAAATAAGAAGAATTATTTCTAATTCAATTACCCAATAATTTCATACAGCAAGGTTATGGAAGAAACTAACTTATCCTACAACTTTCGCAACTAAAAAGATGTAGAAAAGTTTTTCAAACCAATTCTCAAAGCCTGAAAGTACAAACAAATCTAAACTTATGATGAAGTAACCAACATAGTAAAATGCATTCACTTCTTTCCTCTCTTTAAAGTTGGCATTATTTAAAATAGCTTATTAAAACAGCACGTAATAATGTTATCTCTTTATCTGCAAAAGTCCTTAGCTAGATCTCATGCGGTTTACAGCTCCCCTCTGAAGGGGCATTAATACTCTCTCATTGATAGAATCTGCCACCTAGCTGCTCAAGGTCAACAAAATCAAACAAGATGACAGAGAAAACATTTTAAACATCTATATATTACAGCATAATACACTTAAGAGTTTGCTAAGAAATACTAAGCTTAACATTTTGGTTGACTATGCAGGGATGACAGCATGTCCTGACCTCTCAGCTGCCCTTCATGCCTTTCCTGAAGTAGTGCTGCAGTAGTTCCAAATGCATGAAGAGTTTTCTATCCAAGTACGTGCATTCTTCAACTTCTAGATGACTAGAAGCAACAACCTAGGCTCTGTTAATTCCCAGAAAACTAATGCTATGATTTACTGAAAAAACAGATTCAATTTAAAAACAGTCACAACACTAGAAAACACCAGGTTTTCCCTTCAGCATACCTGCAGACTTCAGTGTGAGGTTTCTCATAGCCAAACACCATTTGTATTTCAAACCAACTGTCTGATAAAAATCGAGTTTTGCATCATCTTTGCCAGCCCCACACTAACACTGTGTAGTCAATTTGACAATAAATACTTTTTAAACTGGTATTTGCTTATCTTTGCCAGTACTGCTTCTGACAGAAACCTTACCTACAGGTAATCTCAGAATTTTTAGGTGCAACACTCCAAGTCCAGATTGCACCCACTACTCTGATGTGATTAAGAAAGCTACAGAAGCAATGGCTGCTGTTCTTTCCCTTAAGTTTAATCCCAGAAGAGTGCACCTTCATTTGAGCAAAACAAAAAAAACCCACAGAAACAAAAATCCGAGTTAGCTCACACTTCTGGCAGGCAGGCAGTATTTGTTTACTTTATGGAAAGGAATGCAGAACAACATTCCAACTAATATTTTCCCTATCAGAGTCATCATAAGAAGTATTTGGTTTATTCATATTTCTGGGTAGCTAATATTCCAAGTTCAAACTTATGAAAGCAAGAATCAGTCTTGAACTTTTTCTTTTGTTGGTGGGGGGAGAGGTTGCAGTGAATAAACAAACTGGGGTTTACACTGTTTTACGGCTTTATTGTTCATGTAAGAACACACAGAAGCTGATAAACTCCACAGGTCTCAACTGTCAACATCCACATCAATGATCTCCAAAGGCAGCAAGCACTTACAAGCAACAACATCTGTTGTTCCTGCACTTTACGGGACATATTTCAGTATTTAAGTTTGTTTAGCCTCTCCCCATAGAAAACACATAAAAAAGTGATGCAAGCTCTCAAGCATCACCTTACCTGCCCTTCCAACATGTCTCTCTGCAGTCCCGCCCGTTCCTGCTCGGAACTGTTGGTTCTTCGAATGGAAAGGCTGTGTGATTTACGTTTCTGCTTTGCTTGGCGAGCAGATGCACAACTTCCACTTTCTATTGGCATTACTTCAAAAAAACAGCTTCACAGAGGCTCCTATGATAAACTAAGGACAAGCATGACACATTACAAATTGCTTCGCCAAGGGAACCACAATTAAAATATTTTTCTCAAAATGGAAGTATTTAGTTCTACTAAACTTTGGAGTTGTTTGGGTTTTCATTAAAAAGAAGAGATCTCACTTACAGCTGCTCTTCAACAACATTAAGTTTAAAACCATATGCATATATGTAAATGAAATGGAATTGCTTCTGCATTATTTATTCATTAGCTAACAAACCTCCACAAAAGAAAATAAATTCCACTTCCTTGCTCATTTTGGAGAACACCAGCAGAGACAGCCCCAAAATGCTTCCCGGAAACAACTATTATGCATACTATAGTTCACTGAAATGCATGCAAAATTAAAACCCAGCTGGAAAATGAAAGCAAACATGGTAATTTAGGGACACTGTCAGGTTAAAAATGTATTATTCGACTTTAAGCATTACTATACAAAATTTAACAGACATCCTTGTTCAGACATAAGCAGAAATTAATTTTCATGACAGAAAACTGCCTTCCACCATTTCTGGCAGCTCATGGTTTCACTTCCCTTAATAATGAAAGCGCCCATGAACTTATGAGAGTAGTGCACGTGCACCTCACTTAACAGGCTGCTGGAGATGTGGTTCATTTCTGTCACCTTGATAAAGCCAAATATATGCATTTCAATATGCCTAAAATCACCTGACAGTATCTCCAAACAGTATTACCATGTATGAGCTACTGCTTCCCCTGTTTAAGAAAAATCAAATTATGTCTGATTTGTCGCATAAATGTGGAGAATATATACGAAAAATCAAATTATGTTTGATTGCATAAATATGGAGAATATGTTCTTTACTGTCAAAATCTTATTTTTACAAACATTTAATTACAGGATTTTTTTAATTTAAACCCGACATTCAACAGAAATTATTTTTTGTTTCATGGGGTACCAGTTGTTAAAACATTTCAAATGTTTCAGGATTGATCACCTAAAATTTTTCAATCATGCACAATGAGAATAAAAATTCATTCTCCAGCATAAATCATTTCTGAAACAACAATTAAAACTTAAAATAGGTGCAATAGCCTGCAGAGAAATAGGAGAGCAGAGTTGGCAAAGCTAACCAGGCAACTGAGCTTCCTTTTAAATAAGTTGATCAGAGAAAATTTAAACCAAACCCAGGGCCACTTCCAATTTAAGATCCGCCAACACGCTGGATCTCATGCTAGGAATGAGCACCATCACTATTAACAAGATCAGGCATTAACCACTTCAGGGGTTTGACATGGTGTTTTCAGCTTTTTAACAGATCATAAAGCCAAGGAAAAGCATACCTTACTAAAAACAGTGTCCATCGTGAATAACAAGAGCTTGAAATCTCCTTTGGGTTTTACATCACAAAATGAAAATGTATAAAGATACAGAAATTTGTATCAAAAATGAGACTAGATTTAGTTAAGATTTTAATGCCCATCCATCCTTATTAAAAACTTCATATTTTAATTAGCTTTTGGAACAACCGACTTCCAGTAACCTGACACCAATTCTATAGTGAATCTAAAATAAAATTTAGGTTGCACCAGTGACCTGTACTGTACTAAAATTTTTTTTTCACATCCTCTGGATTCCACAGAGTCCTCTCCTGCACCTAATCCCATCAGAGCTTTTTATGTGTGATTAATCAGTAGTAACTAAATAGCTATATTCATAAATTAAAGAAGAGACTAGAAAAAACTACCATTGGGTAGTTCCTTATTTGCCTAAATTCTGCTATTCTCTGTGGCTAGATTCCTCTACAAAATTTTTAAGAAGTCCATCCCATAAACAGTTTTTGCCAATTTTCTGGGCTTCACTAAGTATCTTCCTGTTCATGGACATATGGTCAAGAATGAGGAACAGGTTTTCCGTGCTCATCACATTTCTATTTCTTTTCAAAAGAGGATCAGATCCCAAGCACACACATATATATTCTCCCCTCTTCCACCCTGCTTCCCATCTCCCTTGGGAACCACTTGTTCAATGGCTTTCAGTTACCATATTCTGCAGTTTGAGATTACATTTTAAGGCCAGAAGCATCAGTGTGAACACAGGCAGATTTGTTAAGACAGTTTTATTCATACACATAGCTACATATAATCCCATAAATCCATTAACACCATTTCACTTAAAGTCTGGGGGTGGAGTGGGGTAAAAAAAAACCAAACAAAAGGCAGTTTCTAATCCCTGCCAGATGTGACTCCTGAACTGTTAGACACAAAGATGTTAATGTGGCTTATGCCTTACCAGCCATTGTTTTAACTATGTTGGTTTCCACTTGCCCTTTCTGCCAAGCTACTTCATTTTGGAGGATGTTACTGAGCAGTATCTTTTTTTTGAGCATTTAACAAAATCATAGAATGATTTGCACTGGAAGGGACCTTTAAAGGTCATCTAGTCGCACTCCTCTGCAATGGGCAGGGACATCTTTATCTGCATCAGGTTCCTCAGAGCCCTGTCCAACCTGACCTTGAATGTTTCCATGGGTGGGGCATCCATTGCCTCTCTGGCAACCTGTGCCCACGTTTCATCATCCTCACTGTAAAAAAAATTCTTCCTTCTATTTAATCTCAATCTACCCTCTTTTAGGTTAAAATCAATATCCCTTGTCATATCACTATAGGCCCTGGTAAAAGTCTGTCTTTCTCCGAAGTTCCCTCTAAGTATTGAAAGACCCTGATAAGGTCTTCCCAGAGAATCCTCTTGGGCTAAAAACCCCATCTGTCTCAGCTTTTTTTCACAGAAGAGTTTTGCAGCACTCTGATAGCTTTTGTGGCTCTCCTGTGGACCAGTTCTAACAGGTCCACATCTTCAGTGCCCATTGCCTGTCACTGTCTGCATGCACACATCTCTGCCTCACATCTGGTTTTTCATGCCCCAGTACCTCCAGGTTCCCCTCTGCTGGACTGCTCTCAATCCGTTCACCCTCCAGCCTGCACTGATACTGGGGACTGCTCCAACCCAAGGTACAGGACCTTGCAGTTGCCCCTGTTGAACTTCAAGAGTTTGCATGGGCCCACTCCTGAAGCCTGTTATGCAGTCTCTGGGTGCTATCCCTTCCCTCCACGAATCAACTGCAGCACTCAGCATCAGTACATACAGATTTGGCAGCTATACACTCTAGCACATAGAATTTAAAGGGACACAGTCATATGCATGAGATTACATCTTTACAGAGTGAAATTCTCACGTTCACTGCGTAGAAGTTTCTACTTTGGCAGCTCGTGAGCAAATGGAGCAGACTGGGTAGGAAACACGGCCGTTACTGTCTCTGTTTGGTAGCACCTGCAGCCAGTGTCACTGCCAGGGACTGCCCTCTCCTCATGCAGCAGCATGACACACCACCCATGCACGTTCTGGAGAGGGCAAACATGCAGCTGTTCCCAGGCTTGGCAGGAGGGTGCACACAGCCACAGCAAAGCTGAAACCAAAGAGGCCACAAGCAGGCATGTGCATACAGAGGATGGGAAGGAGAAGCTAAGGGGAATTGCTTCACTGCCTTTAATACTATTGTTCTGAATCCCACCAAACAGCCTTACAAACTTTGAGTAAGAGAACAATAATCAAAGAGATTTTTTAGAACAAGGATTTAAATTCAGTTTTAAAGTAGTGACAGTGTCCCTTTAAATATTAACTCCACTTTGACAATTTGAGAACTCTTCTGATTCTAATTGCAGCAGTAAGAAGCTATAGGTTTTTCAAGAGTAGATTTCACAAAACAGATCCTTGGCAATATGATGCTAAAAAAATAAGGTGCTCATTTCTAGCAGTTACCTGATTCCCCTTATTATGTAAGGTTTTCAAACAATGAAAATTACCTGTCCAGAATATCAGTGTCATGTTACATATCCTATGAAAACCATATTAAATATTGATTAGTGAAACAGTCAGCAGTACACAAACCAGTCAAAGTCTTTCAATTTTTTGAAACTTTTGTAGTTAGAACACACCAGACAACAGGAAAGGGGATATGAGGGAAAACATAAACACAAGTCAAGACGAGGCACCAAATCCCAGTCAAACCAAGTAAGAAAAAAATGCTTCAAAACAATCCATCATCTATTATTAGCCAGATATAGTTAATCTTAACTTCTGAGTGTTCCAAATGGGTTCTGAAAAGAAAAATTCACTAAGGTCCCTTTCCTTCTACTCAGCAATGCCCCAAGTAGGATGGAAAAACCAGCAAGGAGTATTGGAAACTTGCTTCCTGAATCGAATGAAGCTAAATTCACAGAAGCTAAAAATTAGCAATCAAGCATAAAAAAGGCTGAACAAAAGTACTTCCTGAGAAAAAAGGGAGACAGGGAGAAGGAGGAAGCATACTGTATTACTAAACTGTTTTCACTAAGGGTGGCAGTTCACAAGTACTGTCTTACTAAAAAGTGAGATTAAGAGGCATACTGAGCTATTCTGCTCAGTCGTTTTGGAAAACACTACATTTGCATAGACTTCACACAATGATCTGTCAAAGCCTCAAGAGAACCTTTCCAACAATGTCAATCTGCAGAAGTAGGGGAGGAAAAGATGTCCTAAAAAATATCTAGACCACAGGTGGTTACTACTTGCTGAATGTAAAGATACTCTGGTATTTCAGATATGCTGTTTAATTAAACTCACAGGATATTTTACAGTGTGTTAAATTAAAGTTCCGCCACCTACCTTTCTGTAACAGATGTACTCAGTCACAGGAAATATTTCATCAGAGTAACAGTAAAGAGCAGATGTGTAACCAATTACTGTTTTAGTCAGCTACAACAGAGAAACAGCACCAACAAAGAGTGCACACACTGGCCTTACCAAACTTAAAAATTCACTGCAGCAATTAGTTGTACTTGCCTACTTCTGCTCTTGAACACAGAACAACAAGGCTGTGGAAAGGAAAGAATTCCTGGGGTATGCATGTTGCTGAAGCCAGGGAGAAAAGCTGTTTTAAGATGTGTCAGAGCACAGACAGAACAGCTACAGTATTGCATTTCCTTTTTTGTTCATTCAAGACAACACACAAGTCTGTAAAGGGAAAGCATCAGGAAGATGCAGCAACATCTTCGCCAATATCTCCCTGCTCCATTTTCTTTACAGTTTAGAAATAGTAATAGTTACTATTTAAATTATTGTGTCAAATGAAAAAAGAACCACCATACAATTTTAGTGTATTTGTGTGTGCTTAAATCTCTTCATCTCATGTCTCCCATTTCCAAACATGGCTTAGAAGAAAATTTCTGTGTATACTACATAAAACACAAAGGCATTTTACAATAGTAATTATTGTCTAATGCAGCATTAAAACCTTACAACACAAAGATGCCCGTTAATGTAGGGGAGTGTGTGGGTTTGGGGCTTTTTTTTTCTACAAAGAAGGGAGGGAAAGCAGACAGAGAGGAGAATGATTACAGTTATTAAGTTCTTAATTACATGGAACTCAGTTTGACAGCATTATTCATGAGTTAAGGGAATTTAAGTATCAACATATGCCACTACACTCTTTATAAATATGCAAAGAAATCAAATTTAAAGGAGTAAAACTTCCATCTTGAGGTCTTCAGTGAACAATTTGCTTCAGTCATGCTGTACATACAAGTGCCATTATTTCAATGCAAGCCTCAAGACTACAGCACACCTGAGAAAGATCAGGCTAAACAGACTGCTTTGTAAAACTAGTTGTTTTGATAAGGTAAATATTTAGGAAACAAAACCATTCCAGATCATCACAGATGATGCTAGAAACACTAATGTGTGTGCTCAGACCTTGTGAAATCCACTCAAGCATTACAACATTGATTTTTTTTTCTAAATGTAGTGCAGCTTTCTTTCAAATGAAACTGGATGTTCCTCGAAATGTAAAAGGGGAAAGCAGGCATCCACCACTGAAAGTGACAACCTCCTTTCAACAGAAAGCAGAGTAAAGAAGCTGCACCAATAAATTTTAAGTATGTTATACAGCTGAAATCAGGGATAAAAACTTTAACACATTAGTGAGTACCTACTCTAAGCAAGCTTCTAACACCAACATCCAAATGTAAGCCAGTTCAGTTTTGCTGCTAGCAAGCTTTGATCTTGTTAATTCAACTATGTCAGCAAATGCTGCAGTCACACCAAAATGCAGGGCTGACCCAGCCTGCCATACAGTCTGTAAGGCAAAAAATGCTACTCTCACCATACAAGCTTATATTATCTAATACTAAACACCAATAATTAGCAGACTTGGATTTTTTTTTTTTTAGTACAGTAAAAACCTTCCTGGGTCCACTAATAATCATCAGACTAAGACCTATTTAGTGAAATTGCTGATTTCCTGAAAGCTTCCCTTTGAGACCAGTGCCACCTTTGCTCACTAAGGGTACTCATTGTTTCAACTAGGTTAAATGGTGCAAGGTACAATATAATCGTATATTCAACACTAGTTAGTAACCTATCAGTATATATTGTACCTTCTTTTATTTACAGGTATTGCTGAACTGACTTCATTGAAGAGTTCAACAGACAGCATCAGGTCCTGCTAAATTACTTACAGCTGGTTAACTCCTAAAATATGTTTGAAGGGTACTTTATTTCCTCGGCTGTTTTACAGACACTGCAGATCTCATTTCTGTATTAGCAAATTCCTAACAGCCTAGAATTAGCCTACATGCAGCACAGGGATGCAAATATAAGACCTGAGGGTGAGGAATCCTAAAGAAGTTCAAGAGCAAAGGTGATTTAACCAGTTCAAGTATTGCACCACACTCAGAAGCCAGAATCTTATTCTGCTGGTCTATAAACAAATAATATTTATGTACTTGTAATGGATGTATTAGATGAATTGCTATTATGGTCTTATTCAAGCACAGTGGCCACAGTATCATTGCTCTTCATCTGGGAATATATTGCTTGCAAGTAATTTAGAATCTTTTAGTTCTTAAGACTTGAACAAAAGCAAGTAATTTTGACTCTAGCTGTAACACATCTAGCAAGCTCTTCAGAAGCACCAATAAACAATCTCTGTACAGCACATTCCTGAAGCATTACCTTATTTGTTCTAACATGTGCACATTGTCTAGCACAGAGAACTATGGAACCTACCAACAGTCCATGTAAGAGCACTGTGAGCACCCATCTTGAACACCAAGCCTAAAAATAGTCAGTACATATTGCTTGAGGATGAGAAAACACAAGTCACTCTGGCTTGCCAGGAGACCATCCTGATTCCTACCCATTCTTCAGTGGTCATTCACAGAGCAGTAACCAACTCTCCCAACAGGGCTTTGAAGTGTTCAGCTCCAGAAAAAGCCCCTCATGCTGGCTTTCACCTCACAAGACAACCTACTAGTCTTAGCTCCAAGACTTAAAATTCCATGACATAAAATGATCCTAATCTCATCTCAAATTTATAGAGTGCAATACCACTTAATTCCTCCTTACTTGGAACATACTAGTTCTGGCTTGCAATTTCAGGATTTCATAGAAGCAAGATCTTCTTGTAAGACATTATCACCACACTCACAATATTTGTCTTGTGACTGTACCAACAAACTTAAGCACTTCAGTCCATACAAAAGACTGCATGCTTCAAACAAGTCATGAATTAAAGAAATAAATGGTGGAAGGATCTGTCTATATTAAAGAAGCAGTCTCATCTTAGAATCTTTAGATTTAACATGATTTGTTCAGGGGCAAACATACACAAATAACTGGCATTAAAAAGATAATCAGCATTACAGTTGGCCTCTGCCTTAAATTCTAATGTTTGGTGCCAGCATCTTTTGTTAAAATAATTGCCCAAGTCCACAACACACAAAGCTACATCTAAAGTTATTAGGAGACAGGTTAGAGCTGACACCACACACAAAGATTATCTAATTTGAACTACTCATTAGAAAACATCCTTGTGGGTTCCTGGGGTTATCATCTCTCTTTCAAAAAAGAAATGCCAACAACATTCTTGCTTGGAAAGGAGTTCCAGAAATTTGCTTAAGGAGAATGATGCAGCTGTAACGTTGAAAAATGGGTGTCTGAACAATGGACATTTGTAACATGTCAAGGTGTACTCAATGACACGGAATCACTTCAAAGAAGCTGTTCCACCAGCTCCTTACATAAACCTTCCATGACATTACTGTTATAGAAAGCCCACTTTAACCACAATAACAATATAAATTTAACAAGCTGGACAAGAGAAATAAAAACACACATAGAAGTGTCTCTTTTCTCACAAACACCAATATGTCCTTGAGCCACAGATCAACACTTAACTTTGAAGAAATTTTCCTTGTCTTTGCATAAGGAATGGAACCTAACACACTCAGCCTCTGAATACATTAAGCATATCTATTCTTCCCTCAAACTTATTTTCACAGTGTTTTAGCTCAGAAAAAAGAGAGAACTACTGAAGATGGCTCTCTACAGACAATTTTTATCCATCTTGGACATTTCCATGTCATCCTCCCACTGCTGAAGGCCAGATCGGCCCCATGCCACCACAAACGGTGCTCCCTTCACCATTTACCTGCACCTCACTTCAGAAGTTTGGGTGTTTCATGTTTACTGCATTTGTACAGGTGTCAGAGGATCTGAACCCCACCTGTAAGCTACTGGGGCTCTACGCTTGGCCTGTCCTTACGATACACAGCAGCACACGAACAAAGTTAGCGAGAAGAGCCTCCTCAGCAGCACCTCGGCTTCCCCACCCGCAGACCTGGAACCATCCCTACAGCCTCGGGCTGGAAGCGCCCAAAAACCGCGACACACCGAAGAGGAAGGAGAGCTTATTTTCGGTTATTTCGGGTTTTTCTAGGAGAACGTGCAAGTCATTTCACGCGGAAATAAAGCGGAATAGGACGGGCAGGGAGGGGGTGTCCGGGCAGGAGCCCCGGTTTGCGCCGCGGGCCTGGGCGGCGGCGGCAACACCGCGCAGGTAGCACGGCGATGGTGCCACCGCCGCTACCCCGGACCCCGCCCGGACCCTCGCACCCCTCAGCCCCTCGGGCGGCCGCGAAGATGGCGGAGGGTCCGCGCCCCGCTGCCCCCGCACTCACCTGTCAGCCACAGCGGCGGCGGGCGGGGAGGGGCAGGGCCGCAGGCGGTGCGGAGAAAGAGGAGGGGAAGGATGAGGACAACGAGGAGGAGGAGAAGGCGGGAGGGGCAGCAGCAGAGGCAGTAGCACCGACGATCGCGGCGCCGCTCGGGCAGGACGCGCCTCCCCGGTGCCGAGCCCTCACGGCGACATCCGGCGGAAGCGGCGCGGCCCCCGCTCCGAGCCGCGATGGCGACGGGCTGGCACCGGGACGGGCTGGCACTGGGACGGGCTGGCACCGGAACAGCCTCCCGCCAGGCACAGCCCGCGGGCTCGCCAATGTCCCCGGCCACCACGACAGCCTCCCGCCGGGCACAGCCCGTCGGCTCGGCAATGCCCCGGCCACCAGGACAGCCCCGCGGGTTCTGGAGTGCCGCCGGGGCCGGGCAGGAGCTGCCCCCCCACCACCCCACTCCTCGGCCCCGCTGCCCCCAGGTCACCGTGGTGCTGGAGGTTAAACAGCGGAGCTGTGTTCCCTCCCGACCGTGGCCCCTCGGGGTAGCGCTGTGTTAGTTTACCCTTACTGTTACCGACTTAAAACTGCTGCTGCTTTAGTTACCTCCAGTAACATTGGATCAGGTGGACTGACAAGGGAGATGAAACTTTCCTGAAATACCACTGGAATTCCATATTTTTTTAATACAGAAGGGCTGGGAGATACCGAATGTATAGTCTTTTCATTGTCTGCAGACGGAGTGACACGGGCAGCGCATCAAAGCCATTCACGACGTTCTGCAAGTAGGCTGTTCACTCTGAAGCCTACAACACGTAATTGAAATTTGATTAATTCCTCTGCTGATTAACACTTTGAATAAACCTCCACCTAAAATTCTTATTCATTGTAGCAGATAGTGAAAGTCAAAAGAGGCCTTAGCCTAATTATTTCCTCTCTTCCAGCAGATTATCTTAACTGCCTTAGAAGAGGTCTGTAAAAAGGCCAGAAGAACATGAGCCAGTGAGAGCTGGAAATATTACATTTTCTTTTAATGTGCTTCCCAACTAGAAGTCTGCTTGCAGTTCTCATTTGTATTTTTTCTGTTCTACTCACTTCTGTGCATGTCTTAAAGCTGTATTAGACAGCAACAAAAATAGTGGTTTACCTATTTACTAGCATATTTCTCATTACTTGAGGTCATTCTCCAAAATTACCAGCCTGTTTGAGAACATTCCATAATTTTAATTGTTCCCTTCTTCAAAGCCACTAAAAGGGAAGAAACTAAATAGCTAAATGGCTTTAAGGAGTGGAAAAGAGGGAAGACTGCACAGGCAAAAGCAGAGGGACAAGAGATGGAACAGAGATGCCCAGGAGGAAGCCTGAACACAACCTGACCAAATGCCCCAGTTCGATGCTTTGAATTCTCTTTAGATTTGGTGCAGTTGTGGGTGGCTCAGCCATCTTAGCCAAGTGACAATTTGAGTTCTCAGCTGTTCAGTTTCTAACGAGACATTTTTAATCCTCCTAATCTCTACCAAAATTACTTTACCCTAATATAACACTACTCTATTGTAACAATTTTAACTATATATATGAAGGAAAAAAATGTCCAGCAGGAGTACAAAGATCCACATTAGAGATTTCTTGAGGAGAACACCTGGCAGCTTTCTTCTCTGGAGCAGCACACTCCCTAGGAGCAGGGTGCATTACAGAGATGACCATTTTTTTACCTGAAGAAATGCAAAATACTGAAATGAGGAAAGATGGGCTTAAACAACTTTTTCCTTGGTACAGGGTGCCTCACCTGAAAATTAACAGGCCCTATATGGATGCAGTTGTTTTTTCATGAGAAGAGAATGACAAGTGGCCTGTTGTCACTCTAGCTCTCATACTGGTTTGGTTCTGCCATGGCACTGCAAGAGTAGCAGGCACTGTGTAATGTATACGAGCAAGTACAAAACAAAAGACTGACCTTTTACAAACTACCTGATACAAAACAAGAGACATAGATAGCAATACAGGAGCCTAGGGAAACGGGTCAGTACTAGCCAGCATCTTTTCAACAGCTAAGAATTTTTTAATAAGTATACAGTAAATAAAGTGGCAAAAGTTAGGTTGTCCTGGAAAAATCTACTTCTGCACCCATGGCTGGATTTGAAAAGACAAGATAGAAGGCTTGGGAAATCAGCAACAGAACAGAGTAATAGCTGAACCTCCCAAATTAGCATTTTTCAAACCTGTAAATGTAGCAGGAAAAGGCAAAGCCTTCTGTCCAGAGCTCAAACCAAAAGAAATAAAAACCCAACCAACCAACCAACCAACCAACCAACCAACCAACCAACCAACCAACCAACAAAAACCTAAGGGAGAAAAGGACTCAAGGGTTATTTCTTGATTCATATAGGAAACCTCCTAATAACTCCTTCCTAGAAGAGTGGTTTCCTATACCATCATTCATTCACCTTATGTTGTATAAAACCATTTGGAAGCCATCCATCATAGCACTCTTTCCATCAGCTTGAGCTAGCAGAATGAAATGCAAATACAACATCCTACTTATATATTTAGCATATATGTATTACATTCTTACTACAAAGACATCTGTCTTCTCTGAAGTGAGCTGAAGCCAACCCACCTCCCTGAAAGAGGCCTTTTAAGTAGAGTCAAGGAAACAGCAGATTAGTTAAGACTGGGAAGTATTTACCTCTCATTTCAGATAAAACCCAGGTTGTTTTTCGCTCAGCACGAGTGGATCATTTAGACAAATATTTTCTGAAGAGCTATGGCTCCAGGCAGGAAAGGACTCACAAGAGGAATTCTCTAGGGAGACTAGGAACAAGGATAGCTCTGTAACTGAGAAGGGTGAAGTGGAAATCTTAAACATCAGAGCAAGTTAACAGGAAGCTGAAAAAGAAGATGGTTGCATGTGAAAAGGAGGAAAAGAAGCCCGTTAATTTTCATTAGGAAAACTGCAAACTGGGGACAAGCATTTTTCAGGAGTTTATGCATTCTAGGCTAGGGTCAAATCCCAGGTTTGTTCAGCATTTATTTCACCTTGTAGCTTGTCATCATCTTGTTTAACTTGCTGGAGAATTAAAAAGTTTTCCTTCAGTTTGATGGGGGTTGCACTTCACTTTCTCTTAGTAGAGATCAAAAATCTGTCAGTGGTTTGCAGCTGATTGGATTTTCAGGTGAATAAAAGACTTTCCAGTCATTACAGGAAACTGTTTTTCCCTTGTTAGCTGAGTGAAAACAGTCAGCAGACTTCAGGAGATACAAAAATTAAGTCTCAAAAGCATCTATATGTCACTTCAGGCATTCTGTTTATGCAGGGTGGAGTAGAAGTTCTGAGGTTACAGCGAAGCGCATACCATTACAAAAATTAGCATGCTTTATTTTCAACACCAAGAGCTTTCAAGGTGCAGAGCAAGTCTGGAGGGGAGCAAAAAAAAAAAGACGATACATGTGACCTAAAACACCTGATCCTGAAAGTATCTGGTTAAAGGCTTGAGAAGTCTCCCCCTTGTTTGTTTCATGAAAATGGTTTGTTTTCTCTCTGTCATCCTTCGTCCCTCTTCTTTGCCTCTCATTATCCACCAGGACTTGTTGTCACTCCTGCTGCTCACCAGCATTGACTCGGGTGAAGTCCTTTGTTTGTCTGTGCAAGACAGGAACTGTAATTGTTTCTGTCGGGTTCTAAAGTGCCTGTATAATAGTTTTCAGTTGTTATTACTAGAAAGAAAAGCCTCTTTTCTCTATTGTCTGTAAGGACATTTTTCCGGGTTTCCCTCTGCTGTGTAGCCTGAAGGTCACTGTGTACAGCTACTAGTGTCCCGTGCCGGCTTTGCCACAGGCACATCTGTCTCCCAGGGGAGTAGTTTCTATTCTAGAAGAGCTTGACTCGCAGGAGAGCTGCTTGTTAACTCTGTTGTCATCATATGAAATGCTGGTTTGCATGTCCATTTCCGTAGTTATTATTTTTATAGATTTTTGTAGCTTGTTTTGTTACTTTAGGAAAATGATAGAAGAAAAAAATTACAGTTTTGTTTTTGTTTTTTTTAATCTGGAACAATGAAATGAGCAAATTATCAATGCGGTAACGGATGTTCTCAGTATTGCTTCATAGCTCAGTCTCCAGTTACTGTGCTTTTGTGCCAGTGACTCAGCAATAAGTGATCTGTAAAGTAATGAAAAGTAAACTCAATAAAAAACAACCTATGTACATTTCTGAGTACATATTTATTATCAACATTCTTGTGATAACATTAATTTTGTAGTTTATTAATGAATAACACAATAGTAACATTAATTCTAATGTTTTTATGTTACGTTTTATCTAGTTAAAAGGATACGTAGCAGCCAACACATTGCTACAGTTTTCTTCTTTTTTTTTTTTTTCCTACTTTTGATGTTCTACTGGTTTCAAGTGGCTTTCACTCAAATCACCTTCACTCTTCTTTCATTCAGCTAGCTCTGCACAGGGGGATGCTGTAAGATATCCCCCCACACACACACCCCTTGTAAAATACGAACTGTCCATTTGAACATTTGTGCTGTTAATGATATCACTAAATGACAGCCCATATGTCTTGTTCACAGGAAAAATCAAGCAAACCAGACTGAAATGCTGGAACTTGAGCTGAGAGGGAATCAGAGCGAGCCATGCCTCCAAGACATGTTAAATATCATTTCTAGGCTTTTTATGGCATCCAGTCATAAACCCAACTCTGTGGATGAGCAATAAAGCAGCAAAAGTCTTGCTGAGAAGGTATTTAGCTATGGTGGTGTGAAGTTTCTAGAGGCTGGTATTGAAGTTTTTCTAGTTTGTTATCTGTGCATATCTAAACTCCGCTATGTGACCAGTTCATCTCGACACCCTGCCTGTGCTCCATTCCTACCCAGAAAGTGTGTTTCTTATTCTGCCCCTCAAGAGTTCACTGAGTCAGGCAATTTTGGAGCTTCACTAGCACAGGAACTGCTTCCCACCAGCTGCAGCTGTCAGTGCAGGAGGGGAACCAGTATTCCCCCGCTCCCGGTGCCACAGGCTGGGATCTGTGCGAACACGCTGAACCTCTGGCTCGAAGGATGCAACTGCGGATCAAAGAAAAGCACCCAGGATTAAATGTGCCAAAAAGCCTTGTTACTCTGCAGTCCTGGGCTTATGGCCGCCACCTGAAACATTCCAAGAACCGAGCAGAAATTCCGTGCTGGAACCGTTTGCCACAATCACCGGCACGTTTGTAGGAGCCGGTACCTGGGCACAGTCCTTCGGTTTTCGTGGGTGCATGAAAAGACAAACAGCAGCGCTGAATGTTAGAAATGTTCAATCTTTAGACATTGGAATGTGCTGCCCAGGAAGTTGGTGGAGTTACAGTCCCTGGAGGTGTTTAAGCAAAGACTGGATGTGGTATTCAGTGCCATGGTCCGGCTGACGTGGTACTGTCTGTTTATAGGTTGGACTCGATGACCTCAGAGGGCTTTTACAGCCCTATTGATTCTATGATTCCCCGTTACCCTCAGAAGCTAAAGGCTTCTCCCGGCTCAGGGAGACCGACCTTCTGTGCCGGCTGTGGGCACCGCCGGACGCCCCGCCCACCGAGCCGCCCCGCTCCCATTGGCCAGCTCGATGCCGCTCCCTGTTCCTATTGGCCAGCTCGCCCCCGCTCCCTGTCACTTATGGCCAGCGCCGCTCCGGGTCTGTGTCGCGATTGGCTGCACGCTCCGCCTCTCCCACCTGTCACTGCTGGCACCGCCCCCCGCGCCGCAGTGGGGCGATCGGGCGATGCGGGGACGTCAGCGCCGGGCGGCGGCGCCATTGGCGGGCGGGGTGTGACGAGAGATGTGGCGCGCGCTGCTCCGGGCCGGGAGCGCGGCCCCTCGGAGCGGCCCCCGCGTGAGGGGAGAGCGGTGGGTGCCGAGCGCACGGACAGCGAGGTGAGCGGGGAGCGGGGCACGGGGACAGCTGCCGAGCGGGCCGAGCGCGGTCACCTTTCCCCTCAGCCCTGCTGAGGCGCGTCCGGAGCTCTGTGTCCAGTTCTGGGCTCCTCCGTACCAGAGAGACGTGAAGCTCTTGGAGCGCGTCTGTCGGAAGGCAGCGAAGGTCGTGAAGGGACTGGCGCATCTCATAGAAGTAAAGGCTAAGGGAGCTGGGTCTTTTCAGGCTCGAGGAGAGACAGCTGAGAGGAGACATCATTCATATCTATAAATATCTGTGGGATGGTGCCAAGGGGATGGTCCTCGTTGCCAAGCAACAGGACAAGAGGCACTGGGCAGAAACTGATGCACAGGAGTTTGCACCTGAGCGTGAGGAAGAACACCTTTCCTGTGCAAGTGACCGTGCTCTGGAACAGGTTGCCCGGAGTCGGTGTGGAGCCTCCCTCCCTGGGGATACTCCAGAACTGTCTGAATGCAGTCTTGTGCCATGTGCTCTGGGATGACCCAGACAGAGCAGGGAGGGTCACCAGGTGACCCCTGTGGTCCCTCCCAACTTGACCCATTCGGGGATTCTTTGGGCTGCAGGGAGCACGCCCACGGCAGCAGAGGCTCGGGGCAGGGCAGGTGTTGCTTTGGAGGTGCCTCGGGTTAAAACCCTGTTACCGAGCCTTTAAAGACGTGTGCGGAGGAGAAGTCCTCGTGCACAGGATGCTCGGCGTTATAAATGTAGCTAGAGTTAATGGTGCACAGTTTGAAGTTTGGAACTGGAACTCCTGCCACTGACAGGCCATAAAAATATTAGGCTCAGCATGGCTGTCCTGCACCAGCTGGCAAGGGCTTCCTGAGAAATAAAAATGTGTCAAGCACCTGCCTAGTGTTGCTAAGTGATTTGGATTGTGGATAAGAAATTTCAGGAAGCTAAAAGCATGTAAACCCTTTCAAAATAAAATTGGTGTGCAATTTACACCATGTCAGAGAAACAAGCCATGAGGTTATTTCTCACACTCTGCCCAGAACCTTATGAATGCTGTTTTTAGCGAATGACTCTTTATTGTCTGTTCAGCAGAACGTGTGCTGCCATCACGATGCCTGAAGTAAACACAGATCACCTGGATGAGCAGCAGGTGCAGCTCTTGGCAGAGATGTGCATCCTTATTGATGAAAATGACAATAAGATTGGAGCAGAGACCAAGAAAAACTGTCACCTAAATGAAAACATTGACAAAGGTACGGCTTGCTTATCTTCTCATTGAATCATTGAGTTGATTAAATATTTTCAGAAGTGTAGTCATGATTAAATTAAAGCCTTAATCTCAGGTGAGTGTTGGATCAAACCGGAGCAAGCACCTCCCCATATGCTCCTCCTCCTCAGTATAAAATATTTAATGTTAAAATTCTGCAGAATGGAGGAACACTCAGTTGGAGGCAATTGCAAAGGAGAGAAATGTGTGATTGCACATACAAGCTTGATAAATATTTTTAATCACACTTTGCAGATAAAGTGGTATATTTTCTATTATGGATACCTGATTCTATGTAGCTTTTTCTAAAGAATGCTGTTTGTTTCTTTGCTGAGTTCTTTTCAAGTAGAAAAGTATTTCATTTTAAAATAGTTCGCCCAGAGTTCTACTTCAAACACTGCTAATAGGAAAGGGTTTAACTGATTTTGAATTTACTTGATATTGGTCAGATTCAAGAGTCTCTCATGGTAGTGTGTGACCTCTTTTTATGTACTTGGGGAAAGCATCTTCCTGAAGAGTGAGAAATAACAGACTCAAAAGGTGAAGAAAACAGCAATTACACTGTTTTTAATGGAGCCTATTTTCCTTCTACTTTTGCAATTCTTGAAGGGTCTTTAAATTCTGTGCAGTTTGTTAGGAATTTTGGAGTAATCTCTTTTTGATTGTAAATTTATGGGTGCCAGGCTGTCCTTGGAAGCTTGCCCAAATGTGCACATTCAGAATGGTGAACTGACTGAGTTTAGAAGAGCTACTCTGTTGCATTTTTTTCTAGGAACTCTTCTAATTTCAGGTTTTGCATAAGCTGGCATAGAAACCTGAATAATAGTTCTTGAGTTATTTACCAAATCCCTGGGTTTGAACATATATTAATTTTGAATTGGATTATGCAAAAATGAGGCCATTATAAGCCTTTAACTGTCTTCATATGTTTTTTTCCTCTTCTATTAAATATCTCAGTTTTGTTGTTTGTTTGGGTGTTTTTTTATTTTTAGGTTTACTGCACCGAGCTTTCAGTGTTTTCTTATTTAATACGGAAAATAAACTGTTGCTGCAGCAAAGGTCAAATGCAAAAATTACATTTCCAGGTTAGTACTGAAACATTGTATTTGTATAAAAGTTTTATTTAGATCAATATTTTTAAAAAATATGTCAATCCAATACTGCAGTGTAAGCCATTCTGAGGTTTTAGAGTTTACTACTTTGGAGAGGACGTGTTTCCAATAGTTTTGAGAGTTCAAGATACCTTGTGGATGAAATAAGATAATGGGAACAGTCATATATTGTTTTATATATGTTTATTTATTGGGAAATGGTTGTTCCCTGACATGTTTGATCCTGTCCGTGCAGGGGCAGAGGGTGTGGTGTTTGCCCCCTCTGCTGCAAGACATTTATTGGAGTTGAAGAAATGGCTGTGGAGAGTGTCCCATTCCACTGGTAAAAGCTGATGTGCAGCAGAGCCCTGGTGCCTGGGAGATCTGTGGACCTTTGTCTGTGTTGTCTTAACAAACACTTCTTTATCTCTGCCAGAAGTGAGCTGTGTGGCCAAACCATGCAGTGCCTGACTTTTGAACACTCCTGAACTACTGTCAAATGCAAATGGAGAGGCATAAAAATAACGAGGGGAATCAAATAGAAATAGCTTACATGAGGCATGCTGGAGGGAGCATGAAGTTGTCTGTTGCAGAATTTTCAATGGAAAACAAAATCAAATGTTTCCAACTTGAGGAAAGAAGACCTTTTACTTTTTTTCCAAGGGAATCTTTACTTCAGAGATTGTTTTTGATTTTTTCCTTTTCTGCTAACCAGTCAAAATGCTCAAATGTGGTTTGTAGATATTCTAACTCTATTTTAGATACTTTTGAGCTGGACTTTTATAGACAAAACGTTGAAACAGAGTGTGGATCAGTTGTCCTTTAAATACAGGTATAAACTTGGTATTTAATTCTACTTACTGCCTGCTGTTCTTGAAGCTCTGGGAATATTTTTTGTTATCCTGTTACATATAAACTCCCAAAAGTAATTTTAATTAGCATTTGAGAGATAAACAAGGTCTTTATAGACTGGCTCTCTAAGTAGATGTTTTGGGGATAAGAATGCCTGTCCTCCTGTGTATCAAACACCAGCCTGCAAAGTAGTCCTTGGCAGAGGCAAATCCCAGTGCAAAATATGTAAAGAAAAATAAGAGGCTCTGTGAGCCTCTCTGCAAAAGAGAAATGAAGCTGTGATGTGTTGAATAACTGCCCTTTGTCTCTGGGGAATTTTGGTGTTGTGGTTTTTTGGGTTTTTTTCCTAGGTCTTTATATGTGTCAAAAATGGACTGATCCAAACTTCTTGCAGATTGTTTTACCAACACTTGCTGCAGTCATCCTCTAAGCCATCCCCAAGAACTGGAAGAAAATGACGCCATTGGTGTTCGGAGAGCAGCACAGAGACGACTGAAAGCAGAGTTGGGAATTCCCATGGAGCAGGTAAAGGCGGGAGAAACAGGAATTCTTGCCAGCATTTGCCAGTTTACAGACACTGTCTGGCAGGCAGAGTCAGCCTCAAACCTAAAAATGAACTTGTCTTTGGAGATGCAGAGAACTGAGTGCACTTCCAGAGATCCCAGGAGGGGCAGGGTTACACTTGGTCTGTCACTATGTGGTTCTGACCTTGGCTTCAAGTAGTTGTCAAATCTTTTCCTTGGGAGGTGAGGGGTAGGTGCAAATGTTTGTGTTCACCAGTGCTCAGTGAGTGTGCAATAAAGTCTGGTAAACATTATTTAAAACATACCATATAGGAGAAATACACTCCAAGTATTACAGGGTGAGACTGGCTAGAGAAATGCTGTGCAATTCATGCCATCAAACTGCTTTAAATTTTTTTCCTAGTAATTCTTTGTAAAAAAGTACATTGCAGTTGTGCACTTGGGAACAAATAATTTCTAAGGAAGAGGATAATAGCTGATAAATTATGCTGCAGTGCCCAGCAGTGCAATTCTCCTGGTCTGGCAGCACTTCTGATAAGTGTTTTGGTTGTAGGTAACTCCAGAAGAAATCTCCTACCTGACACGAATTCACTACAAGGCCAAGTCTGATGGGATCTGGGGAGAACATGAGATAGACTATATCTTATTTGTGCAGAAGGATGTGACACTGAATCCTGACCCCAACGAGATCCAAAGCTACTGCTACGTGACACAGAAAGAACTGAAACAGCTCTTGGACAAAGCTGCCAGGAATGAAGTTAAGATTACTCCATGGTTCAAGCTGATAGCAGAGACCTTTCTTTTTAAGTGGTGGGATAACTTGAATAACTTGAACAAATTTGTTGAGCATGAAAAAATACACCGAATGTAAACTGCTGGGATAAAAGTTGCTAAAGGCTAGCAATGTGTTGTCTCATTAACACTGATAAATCATGACTTAAGTGCAGAGAATTGGTCCACATGGAGCATGTTTAGTTTATACAGATGTTGTCATAGCCAATGTTTTTCCTTCTGTCTTTGTCATCTTGTCCCCCTCATCCTTGGTTCTCTTGGGCCTGTAAGATCTCATGTAAAATGGGTAACAGTAGCATGAAACCTCTGGGTTCCTCTTCCTCCATTGCCTGGTGAAAGATCCTCAGCCCGTGTGTGCCCTGCACACCTGGGAGGGAGCCCAGGCACCTCCTGCCCAGCTCAGGCAGGAGGACTGGGGTGTTCCCAGTGAACTTAACCACACCTTAGTGATTACACTTGACTGTGGACTCTGCTGTGATGTTGAGAAGACCAATTGCCAGAAGAGAAAAACAATTAAAAGTAATCAGGATTATTTTTAATTGCAGAAAGCAAATCTCTTCAGCTACAGTATTCTATAATTAACCAAACCTATAAAAGCTTAAGTAATTGGATTGCCTGTGTGGAGTAAGTTTGACTTTAAAGTGCTGACATATGTTAAAGCTTTAGATAATAAACAGTGTTTGGGTTTTTTTGCCCCACCAAGCTTTTCTGAATAGTTGATAGCTTAGTACTGGACATCTGGAATTTAAAAAAAGGGTCAATTACAGCAAATGTAAATGGTACCTGTCTAATGTCAGTAGTCTGTCTTTGGAGACAGAATAAGCACTAAATGGCTTTTCTCCATTTTCCAGAAAACAAAGGCATCTTGATACAAGGGCTTTTCTTTTCCTGTAATAGTCATTCCCAAACAACTCAAACCCACTGAATCCCAAAATTCAAGACTGACTATTTGTGGGTTTACACTGGGTCTTGATGTCAGGTAATTAGAAATTGTACCAGAGCTAATCCTTTTTGATCTTACAGTCAATCAATTGCTAGTAACTTAGGAGGCTTTTTTCAAGAAGACAAATACTCAAGGGTGCTTCAATTTCAATTATAGACTGTAGGGGAGGGAGGGTCCTCAAAAAAGTTTGTGATTTCTTCTGTTAGCACACTACTCACACTAGATTTTTTTAAGATCTCCCAGAGCCTGATGAAATAGGATGTTTGTCATGCCACTTATTATTACAAGTAAACATGGTTGTAACGATTCTGTGTCTGGATTTGGGGTAAAATTAACTTTTTCCAGTGGTCAAGGTTTCTCTTTCTCATCCCTATTGTGACTGCAGTACTGAAGCTTCCATGTACCAGCATCTCCAGTGGTTCAACACTTCGAGGTTTTAGAGCCAAATTTGTAATGTATTGGCCAGAACACATGTATTGTTTCAAAGCAAACAGTATCAGGTGAGGGAACAGTGATGTGATGTAGCAGCTCTCTTGAATTCAGTGCTATCAGCCATGTTAGCCAGCTGTAGGCAATGGAGAAGTTCTCAAATATTTTTTAAATCTAACTTTATAATTAAAACACCTTGCCTAAACCCTTGGACTGATGTTTTCTTTTCAGATGTGAAGCCACATGGAGAATAATCTGTCATTGCCACACTCTGCGCACCACCCTGCCCATTAAACACCACTGAAGCAGCATGGTGTGGGCAGGGCAGCAGGGCACAGATCTACTGGAAAAAAGTTCTGTTTTTCTAGGTCAGTCCTGTGCATACAGATGCTGAAAGAAAAGTTTTGCTTAACAGTTCCTCAAAGTCCCTCAAAAGTTTTTCTTGACATTTTTCTTCCTTGCGGCATTACAGTATGCTTTAATTCTGAATTTATTACACAAAGTAGATGAGAGAAACTGTAGATTTATACATGATGCAGAAGCTGACATCTGAACAATTACTGCTTGTATTTCAAAACGTAGTGATTTGAGGGTTCTTTCTTCCCCCTTATTTTTTGGGGGGTGTGTGTTAGTTTTTAACATGGATTTGAAGTATACTGTTCAAGCAACACATTTATAATGCATCGTTTTACAAACCTCTACGTAACCATTGACTAGGGAAAAAAAGGAAATACTTCATATTTGACAATACATTTTGCCTTGAGCAGATAGAGAATTTTGTCTATCAGGTTCTGAAGAGAAAATGTCTTGTTAAGCCAAGGATGACAGTAGCATGCTTGGCACAAAATTTCAGTCTGATCCTCATTCTCTACATATCTGAAATATTAGTATTAATCTGAAATATTCAAAGTTGGAAGGTGTAACCTTCCCAGCCCCTACTGTTTTAGGTGATTACAGGTGCCAGGTCAGTACTAGAACTGCAGTTTCTCCTCCAGTCACCCTGTCTCTCAGCAAAGTGGCAGCATTGTTCCTGTGTTTCAGTGCACAAACAAGAACTTTGTGTACTTTTTGATGCTCTCCCATTACTTCCCCACCCGTTTCAGTCTTCACCAGCAACATAAATTAATCACAAAGGATTACTTGCATGCAGAAATCTAAATCTTATTAACGCAGGCATTTTAATTAATGGTAGTTTAACAAAGTGTTCACATTTTTAGATTTAACCTCATTTTAAATTCGTTTTGTATAGAACTATAAACACTTTACTGATACATGAAAGTCAAGAATAAGAATATGGAAGAAAGTTTTTTTTAATGTGTGTTTATAAATGGTTTCTGCCACTAGAATTGAGGAATTTCTCATGGTATTGCTTGAACTGCAACATCAAGGTATTGAAATACTGAACTTGAAGTATCATAACCACTAACATAAAACACACACTTGAACACAAGTATTACCAAAAATGACAGGACTAGAAATTAGTTTTAATAAATTTAATTTTGATTTTAAATTTAATTTTTTGATTAGTTTTGAATTTTGATTCAGAAGACTGCTTATCTTCTCTGTGTTTTACCAGATTTTCTCTTCCCAGCCAGCAGATGTCTTGGCTTCAAGTTAAATATGTGCCTGTCTGCCTCTCCTTTCCTGCCCAGGCGATTCATTTTCTTTTGAGCTTTCTTTGCCATGATCTTGACCTTCTTCACCATCTATTTAAAAACAAACAAACAAACATGCAGAGTAACTTCCTCACTAACTCAGGTAACAAACTTTACCTTTAAAAAACTCACTAAGTTGGATGGTTTTATCAAGGACATTAACACCAACTCTAGAGCAGTATCACTGTGACACTATCAAAGTGACACTAACCCTCCTTGGCAAAAGTTTCCAGTACACTAACACAGGATTATGCTATCCCTGGAATTCCTCACTTACTAAAGGTGAAACTCCAGAGTTAGCAGAATTTTTCCTTCAGACTTGCATTTAGAGACAAGAATTACAATGTACTTCCTTGGTCTGTATTATTACCTGTCTTTTGTAAGAAGGTAATAGAGAAACACTGAGTCCAAATGAAAAGATGATGAAGCTGCAGGGAGACCAAACACAAACTCTGGACAAACCTAAGCAGCCTGCTCTGAAGTTTCCCAGGAGCTGGTCTAGGTACCATCATGCTGGTTTAGCTGCCAAACAGGTGAATACAGATAAATGACAAACCTTCTCATCCCGAAGGCCAGACACGTCCCGTGGTGTGCGAGAGCAGCTGCGACTGCGCGACACCGACTTGGGCGTTTCAGACTCGTCCCGTTTACGTTTCCTCGTGGTGCTGCGCGACCTTCTCGCATAATGTGCCTGAGATTGAAAACAGCATTTAGCCTTCACAGCCAGAAACAATCAGCTCATTTCTAATCAGAGTAATAGGAAAAAACAGGAAGTGGATTGCTGTGATAAATTATATTGGTTATTCCATCGTAAGGTAAAGATCTTGACAGCTGTTGGTCACTGCCTCTCTGTCCTACAGGAACACTCAGTGAATATCAGCTATTTTTCCTCCACAATTACTAACTAGCTTTTTCTTTTTTCTTTGGGTGGAGTAGACTCGTAAGTAATCAATCAAAAGATACAAATTAATGGATAGCAACACTTAAGCAATTTTGCAACAGCAAAATAGCAATGATGAAACCTACCCTGCTTAGTGTCCTGTGTACCAAAGCCCTAAAGAATTTCAGACATGAAGACTCATCATGTTGTAGCAAAAGCATTACATTCCTACACTGCTCCTACATCAACATGGCATGGCAGCTCTGAAAACCATAAATGCCCACTTCAGATGGGTAATGTTGACAGTTCTTGTTTCCTAACTCCTTGTTTAGCTAAAGAATTAGAGATCTCAAGATCCAGGGAGCTGTAATACTGCTGGACTTGCTGTTTGGTTTTTTTTAATTTCTGTTAAAATAAAATGTCTCCTGAAGGCCAGTCTCTGATGAAGCACTTTTTTTGCCTTACCTTTAAAGATCCCAGCTGCCCTCAAAAACTTCAATTACAGCTCATGGAATTAATGAACTATTAAAAGATAGGCCTGATCTGTCGCTATTACTATTTCTGACATAGTAAGAGTCTCATCCAACAAAGCAGACTTGAAAATTAAGAAGTATGCTTAGCCAAGCCTGTTCTTGAATCCTACACAAATTCCAGGAAAGCAGTGCACATGTATATATGATTCTTGATGTTAGTTTTTCAGCTTATCCAACCTGTTTTGATCACATTACTCAAAAAATGCCAGTACCAACTGCCTCATGTGCAGTTCCTAATTCATCCTTAATTGATCCCACCTCTCTTTTGTGACAACTATAATAAGCATTTAAACTGTGCTCAAAGAATATTAAGTCTCTTTTAGATAAATATTATGTTTAATTCACAAAAACTTACATCATCTTTATTAGTCATGTCAAGTCCAAGATCAGTCATTTCTTTCTCTAACACTTTCCTCTGGACCTGTAAAAATACAGTTAAGACAAGTTTCATTCAGAAAAACATCCTTCCACCTTAATTTTTGTCTCAATATACCACCACAAGTCCTTTATATTCACTATGTATTTCTGGCTTTCTCACATCCACAAGCAGGTCACTGACATCCTACCTTCACATTTCATTTTTTGCAACTTGTTTTTTTGCACCCATAAATTCTGCTTCACAGAAGAATGTGAAGCATTCATAGCATTGGACAGCATTGGCCCAGCATTTCCTAAAGATCTTATCACTACTTTGCCTTTTTTGGGGGAAGCTGACAAGGCGAGGTAGTTCTGTGAAAAATGTTTCCTTTTCTCCCAAAAGGCACACACTCTGGAGAAGGTAAGAGATCTTGGGGGCAACAGCAGCAAGATTCATTTTCTCAGAATGTCTAGTTATCAGTTTATTACTTTGTAATTGTCCTGGACTGGTCAGAAGAGACTCTGCCATCAGAAGGAGTGATACCTGGCTACCACGAAGACACATCACCTTTTCCAGAACCCATAACAAATTTTACATGTTTGTGATTTTTAGTAATTATCTAATTCTTAAAATTATTTTAATTTTAAGCAAACAGACAATATACAATGAAACAACCCAGTTAAACAAACTGAATCATATTATTAAAAACCTTTTATGCAATATATAGAGTTTTACACAAGACACATTTATGTGACACAGAAGAAAAAAAGGGCTACTATCCCTCCACAGCTAAGCAGTGACCAGAACTCCTGGGAGAACAGAAGGAAGCAAGCAGTGAAAGGGTCAAGTATGAGCAAAAGCCATCAGTTCCACTACCTGTCAGTGATACATGCTTTCATGATGTTGTTACATAGCATCAAGATTTTTTTACAGAACCTGTTTTTACAGAACATGTTCTACACTCACCTTTTTAGCTGTTCTAGGAATCCTTGGACCATGAACATCTTTTTCCTTTGACTGCAGGATTTTCAGTTTCTTCTTTTCTCGGATCTGTCTTGCCAATTGTCTGATTTCCATCATTTCTTCATCTTCGCTTTCTGGTTCACTGTCATATTCTCCAGCAGCTTCTCTCAGCTCTTCTTCTTTCTCCAGTTCTTCCAGTTTCTTAGATTTTGAAGAGGTAAAATGGAGATCAGATCCCTGACTTATGATTCTCAACATTACATTTGTACCTGGTCCTGGGCCATGACAGCATACAGGCCCTTCAAAGAAGGAACTCCATTACCTGATAACCACACTGAGCCACACCTAACAGAACTGGTGATACAGATTGCTGTGAACCCATGGACACACTGCTGTGCAGACTGACTCCATCACTCCACATTATCACTTGCCTAAATGTATGTGGCTGCCCAAAGCTGCCCAGTGTTGAAAGCAGCTGTACTGCCCTGTGAGCTCTGCTTGCTGTGCCATTTCTGGAAACAGACTCTGAAAAACCCTTCTCTTCTGACATTCAGCATGAGTCCAGAACACCAGCAATTCACAAGAGCCCAACTGCACAACTGGCAAGCTCCACGGGCTGCACTCACCACTCCTCTTTAACAACCAGCAGGAAATCCAAACAGTGACTGTTATTAAATAAAAATGTCACAAATTGAGTATTCAGTCCATTTCCTTCATAGACATAAATCTGATGGATAAATTTCATATTATCAAAGAACAAAGAAATGTAACTTCTAGTGCAAACCTCATATTTTAGAATGGAACAGATAAGATCACCATCATTCTGACATGAAGCAATTTTCCATTCTTCCGAAATTCTGTCCTTGATCATTCAAAAAATAGTGTCTTTTCCCATGACAAGGACAGACAATGCAAAAAAGAACAGGTTCTCATGAAACATTGTTTTTAATCTACAAATAGTAACTGACATTAAACAATTAAGAGATAAAGAGGAAAGAAAAGTGTAAAGCAAAAAAATGGAAAACTCACTCTCATTATATCGGGATCAATGTAGTCAAGTATATTATGGCCTTCCCATATCTCTGGAATCTTATCATATTTCTCAGATGAATTCATTAAGTCCCAGTATTCTTAAAAATACAACAAAAGTTAATAGAGACAAAACTTAATTTCAAAGAATGTTCCATGACAAAAACAACACTCAGAACACACACACAAAAGAAGTGCCCTATCCCTAAGAATTTGGCAGCACCTCTCTATATTCACAGATGTTTCTGATCTCCATCCTCCTGCCAAAGATTGTTCAGTTATGGCACAACCCACTGCCCCAAGACGTGCCAGGCAACAAATACCCAGCTGAAACACAATATATGCTGTTCTCTCTCATACTGATACTTTCTTAACAAAGAGAGCATCAGAAATTAATAAAGTAATACAATACAGACTGGAAAGAAAAAATCACTGGAATCATCAGACCAGCTGTTTCATGTCTGTGACTCCAAAATGGAAAACAACTGAGCGACATCACAAAACACATCACTAAAGATCACCAGTTCTGGAACAGAAGGATAGTATGCAGTGGAACAGTGGCACTGGCAATTAGTTGAGAGGAGTCAGATTTAGGTATTCCCCCTTAAGGCTGAAAGAGCCACACTTTACTGTTTAGTAATAATAATGGTAATACCAATTCTTATCTAATACTTACTCTGCAGATCCAAAATATAATCATCTCCCATTTCAAGTTCAATATCTCTCTCCTGTAAAGACATACATGGTTTTAGATACCATCAAATTTAGAAGCTATGGACTAACACAGCAAATTTAAAATCCAGCTGCTGATTTCCTGATTTGGAGATGCCACTTACCAATTTCCTCTTGGGAGTGTCTACTTCCATGCGTTTCTTACGAGCTACTACTCCCTCAGGTATAAAAGGCAGTCGCTCCTGGAATAAATCCACCCCAATAAAAAAGGGAAAAGAAGTTCACATCAATTTTTCTACACTGCTATAAATCAGCAGCTGCACTGTAATGTATTTCTTTTTTTATATTACAAAATCCCAAGTCCCACCAGGAAAGGCACTTACAGATAACAAATTAGAAAACCTTATCGTATTAATCTGTTCACAAATTAACAATGACAGCATTCTTACCCTACTTAAGAAATACTAGGAAATACATTAAATAGTGTAAACATGCAGCCTACCTTGTCATCTCTTTTGGTTGGCATGGCCAAGTGTAATCTATTCAGTACTTCATTCACTTTGTTTCCTTTCATTTTAGTATCAACACGATGGGCCAACAGTCTGTCACAGGCCTGAAAGCACACAAGGCAACGTAAGGTGAGGAACAAAGCCTTTTACGTACAGTAAATGACACTGCAGGCATTCAATCCCAAATATCTGGCTTCACAGCTTATTCTCTTTGTGTCTGATACCTCTAACTCTCAAGAAAGCATAAAATTATTTTATATTAAAAGCATAATGGGCAGATTCATATGCAGATATGTATTTTTTAACAGGACACATAAAAAAATCACAATTTAAAAAAAATTATTATGATATTCCATTTTCACTCAAGCTCACTGAGGTGCAACAAGGAAACAATTTTTGAAGTTTATCACTATAATGCAGTTTAACTGAGATTAAATTTATACAAGTGAAGCAAAATGTTAGCTGTTCATTTGGGATGCAACTAAGAGAACACACCTACCTCTGTTTTAACTTGGATTACACCTTCTTCAGTTAGCGTACTTGTCTCTATTACAGAAAATCCTTCTTCTTCAAAAGCTTCAAATATTTTCTAAAATTGAAGAAATATCCCAAATAATGGCATCCTGTGCATTTCTTAATATGCCAATACATTAAGACCAGAAATCTTAATACAATGTGAAATACATACAATGCATTACTATTTTATTAGAAGGTGTTCCTAAAAAGATGATGGAAAGTTTACAATTATAGTTCTATTTAATCTCTTTCTTCTTTTATGAGCAAATAACTACTTTCTGAAAGGCACCTAAAAATGACCCATAAGTGAAAAAAAAAAGAGTGAGAGAAACATATAATTTATGTGCTTTAACCTGTAGATACAATCGAATTAAGCCTGCAGGATCTTTTATTGCAACTGTTCAGCAATACCTCTCAATCTAGTGCTCACTGTGTCTAACTGTCACTGAAAGGATTATTGAGTAAAGCTATTGTCTAACTTCAAATTACAGCAGTAATTGAAAGTTCTCACACCACTAGAGATTTCCGAAACCATTAAAAACCACCTTCCACTTGGCATTTACAATATTCAGGTAAGGACTACGTTGACAGTACTAAAGAAAGACGGGGTCAAGACCTGCAAAACTACCTTCCACTGCACTGTTAGAGCAGTTTAATAAAGAAATCATCATGTAAAAGTTTTTGCCCAATAAAAATTATAACCATCCACAATGCATACACAGTATTTTTGTAAACATCAGAAGACAAAGAGGTGAGAGAAGTACCCTCACCTGACTCTCTTCAGGAAGTTCTGAAATCCTCTTCACATCACATTTGTTTGCAACGATTATAAGTGGCTGATAAAAAGGCAAAAACAAAAATCTTAATTCAAGTTACCATGTTATAAACCCCTGAGGTTTGTTAATAATGTGAATGAAACTCACCTTGTTAGCAAACAATGGCTTAATATTTCTGAAGAGCTCCACCTGCTCCTCCAGGCTATGCCCACACTGCTCAGACACATCCATCACGTAGAGCACAGCAGCACGCAGATGTGCCAGGGCAGTGATAGCCTGCATCTCAATGGTGTTCCTGTCCTCCAGGGGGTGATCCAAAATACCAGGAGTGTCTACTACCTAAAATTACATCATTAAGCCAGGTGTTACTGCTCAGCTATTGCAGAACACATTTGATTGGTCATTGATACTGTCTTTTTTAAGACGGCAACAGTTTTTCCTTTCAGTCACAAATAGGACTGTGAGCTCTGCCAAACTGAGAATGTGAAAATGTAGAAATGGGAGACGAAATGAGATTTCATAACCAACACTCCAAGTATTGCAGAGGAAAGGAAAATGCTGCTCCAACCTGGCCCAGAATTTGAGAGCGATAAAAAGTGATCTGGCTTTAGTCAACAATTCCATTTTCCATCTTCCATCCAAATGACAACAGACCCATGCATGTACATTTTTAGAACAGGTTTTGCTACCCTCATTTGGCACACTGCACCTTGCAGTGTAAGACACAGTACGTCTCATCAAGACACAAAAACGCAACTCCCATGGCAAAAAGGCAAATCAGACTATAACTAGCTCACTCTTTCAAGAAAATGCAAAATAGTGACAGTTCTTACCTGCCAACGTAGATACTTATAATCCATATGTCCCACAAAGAGAGACTTCGTGGTAAAGGCATAAGGCTGCACTTCTACATCTGCTCTTGTAACCTTAAAAGAAGATTTAGTCACACACATTTATTTAACATTTCCTGACGTTGCAAGCAGTATATCCTAATTATAAAACACTTCCTTTGCTACGGGGGAAAAAAGCGCTAAAAATTGGTTATTCTAGCTTCTCTGTAAGTATTTGTCTATCAGAAAATATGCTAATGGGATGCTATTTTGGAAAAGATAAGGATTTTTGAGAGTGAAATCTACCATAATTTTCCATTTATTCCTCCAGGAATTTCATTCAACCTCTACTCACACATTTGAACTTGCTACTGCTCACATCAGACACTGCCACAACTATACCAAATCGTTTAGAAGTTACCTTATTTTAATTAAATTGTATCTCAATATTATTTAAGGAAAAACCACTCTCATACCTTATTTATAAAGCTGGATTTCCCAACATTTGGGTAGCCACACAGCAGAAGAGTTCGTGTATTCGGATCAATGGTTGGCAAACGAGACAAATGTTGTCGCACTGAAATGTTAAAAAGATTTTTTAAGCATCTGTGATGTTTTACTGAGATGGAATAACAATACGTATGCTGAATTGTTTACATAAAAATCAATAACATTTCTGATATAATGTGATCATTTATGAAAGTATGTAATAGTTTGCAGACTCCACAAGTCCACAACAAAAATAAAATCTAATAAATATTTAAGAAATGAAGACCACTGTCTTACAGCTAGAATGACTCCAACAAATCAGGCAATGTAACCTGAAGGACTAATATAAGTCTGAAGTAAGAAATAATGTCTGCAAGATCTTTAGCAACATTTTTCACATATGAAAAGCACATATGCTTTTACTTGCCGTTCTTTTCACCGTGAAAAGAACGGCAAGTAAAAGCATGCCTGTGACTTTTAAACAAAGAAAAAAGTTTTATCACTGTTAGTAATACAATAAAATTTAATAAATATTGAAAGAGAAAACTATTTTGTTGAAAAATAAACACTAAGTGTTTGGGGATTTAAAAACTGTTCCTGTGTTTCCTGGATCTGTAACCTGTACTAAACGCATTCTTCTAACTGCTACTAAGCGTGATAAACTTTATACCAACTGAACTTTATACCACCTTTATGCTAAGGCACCGACTCACGTGGCTTTTTTTAGCCCATATGTAACACCAACCTTGCTCCAAATACTCTAAGCTTTGCTTCTGTCTCTTGATGATGGTGCACATGCGTCCCAGGGCCGCCCGTTTGAGCTGCTTGCAGCGGTACAGAGAATCCCCGTACTTCATCAGCCGCACGTAGTCCTTGGCCACACTGCGGGCACAGGGAAGCACAATTCAGCCAACAATCCACCAGGCACGTGCAAAACCAGAGAAACCAATGTCCCTTACTTGTCAATCAGATTCTTGGCAATATTGATCTGCCCCAAAGCCAACTTGTAGTGATCTTTGTCATACAGAACGTTCATCAGATCCGCATAAAAAGGATGAATATCCTAAAACAAAAGCATAATGTTAGGTCTCATATTTCCTTACTCTAAGATGATGTTTCTTGCACACAATATAAGTTGTTTCTTGCACACAATATAAGTTGTTTGGGGTTTTTTTTTCTCCAGTACAGCAATACAAATGACACTAAAAGCCAAACAATTTCCATTACTATCTTATGTAAGAAAAATAATCTGCTCGGTCATTAAATGCATGAATCTTAATTGCTCTGAATTTCTTCTGCAAACACGTCTTTGACATATTCATACAGAGCTTCCATTTGATCTCTTTCTAAAATACTTCATATTACAACTTCAAAGTCTCTTTTTTCAAGTAAAAAGTGTGAAGGAAGCCAACAGAAATTGTCTCTAAAAGGAAATTAATATTATAGCAGAAACACAACAATATTATTAATTCCTTTTTTTTTTCTGAGTACTGCATCAAATTCAATACAAAACTGGATAAAAAACTTTTTTTTTAAATGCCCAAATAAATCCTTACCTTTTCAAGGAAGTGGCATCTTGGGTACAAATCTTTTAAGCAGAATATTTCAGCTAGTTATATATTTACCTGAAGAAATTTCATCATGTGATGTTAAAAAAAAAACCCAGAAGATATTTCTGGGAATTCTGGAGCAACACTCACTGGATATGAAATTATCAAGAAAAACAATCTAATAGGTGAAGAATTTCAGTCTGAGCAGAAAACTGCCCATAAAAAAGTTGTTGGAAGTTAATATTGTGTTTCTAACGCAACCCTTTATGGGGCCAAGGACATCTATGTTGTCAAATTAACTCCTGAAGATGGAAAGCAATCTGATATATTTCTTGGTATTTCCTAGGGAAGACTAACCATAAGCACAATTTCCATATGCATACACAAAAAAGAAATCGGCAGACACAACATACTTAAAAACACTCACATTTTGTCTTCATTTAAAAGCAACTTCTGGCAAACATATCTGATCAGCTAAAAGCTTATAAAATCCAGCCTTTAATGACCATTCACGGGCACAGTTTAGACTTCTATTCTTCACAGGAACATACTACTTTTGCAGTACAGGTTTTGCCTACTACTCACAGTAAAATCTACTGGAAATCAGCCAAATTGTCTGCACAGAGAAATCAGCAAATGAGAAAACACTTACATCTAATTTCGGGAAATCTGTTAAGATCTGAGTGAGTCTGTCGTGGTAATTTTGTTGAGTATATTTGACTTTTCGCATATAAAAATGTCGAATCCGATGGATTTGATAATGTTTATGGATGACAGTTGGGGTCTTTCGCTGAGTCTTTGACAATGTCAAATCTATGAAGTCCTGCAATCGAGGAAACATGAATAATTACACAAAACGTCAAGTTATTGTAAAGGCAACAATTTTCTTTCGGTGGAGGAGCATGCTGACGAGTTAAGTGCATCCACAGCTTGACACGTATGTTTTAGGGCAGGCAGGAATATGCAGTTTGCACATTCCCTGTCCAGTTTCTATTTCAATGGACCGCGGGCTGTCCCCGGCGCAGACTCTTCAGCCAGTCCGAGCCCTGCGGGGAGTTCCCCTCACGGTGCTTAATTTAAAACCCCTTCCTCCGACTGGCAGACGACTTTATTTTCAAGCAAGACGCTGCGGTAAGTTTCGGTTTGACGCAGGTTTGGAAAACAGGAGGGATTTTGCGGGGGCCTCCCCGACACCCCCGCAGGGAGAAGCGGGACCTGAGGATCCCTGCTCAGGATCCTCTCCGACAGGACCCCCCCGACACTGTACATGGTACGGACCCCCGGGCGCAGCAGCACCAGCCCAGGGCGAGTCCACGGCTCCCGCGGGAGGGGGAGCAGGCGAAGGCCAACACCACGCCGGCACCGCGGAAGGGGCAGGAGGGCAGCGGGGTCCTCGGAAGCCGCCGGTCGGGAAGGACAGGAAGGACGGCCCGGTGCGGAGGGCACTGAGGGCAGGGGCCGGGCAGAGACGAGGGAGCGCGGCCGTACCTTGGCAGAGGGAACCACCGTGATCTTCTTGAAGTTGTAGAGCGCCATGGCCACCGCCACCGCCGCGCCACGCGCCGGAAAAGGACCGGGCCCGGCGCTCTCGCGAGAGCTCCGCGCGTCCGGCCCGGAAGGTGGGAGAGGGAGGGAGAGAGGGGAGAGAGGGAGGGGAGCGGAGGAGGGAGGAGGAGAGGGGTGGAGGCAAAGAGGGAGGCAGAGCGGGAGACAGAGGGAGACGGATGTGAGGCAGGCGCTTGGGCTTGAGTCTGGGTCTTGCCAGAGAAGCACCTGACCGCTAGCTGGCTTCTAGGGATGGCTTCCTGATGTGATGATTCGGGGCAGACATGGCTTGTGCCCCGTAGGGCCGAGAATGCAAAATACACCCTCACTCTGTTGACCGATGAGTAGAGGCTGATTTCCATTAGCAGAAGGAGCAGAGAATAAGTATGAGGGAAGGGACCCAGAAAGCCTTACCGGGGCCAAGGGGCCCCCGAGTGGCCTCCTCCCCAGGCTATCACAGCTGGCAATCAGTGCTGTGGTCCAGGAGAGGAACGCACCGCATGGATCTCCAGGGACAGCTCTGGGTCACCCAGGGGATACCTGGAACAACAACTTGGAATTGTGCAAGAATCACGAAATCACACAATTAGTTAGGCAGGAAAACACCACCGTGTCAACTAAATGCCACTTTGTCACATCCTTAAGTCTTTCCTAAAATGCTTCCAGGGACAGAGACACCACCGCTGATATGGGTAGGCTGTTCCAATGTCTGGTCATCCTTTCTCTGAAGAAGTTCCTCCTAATGTCCAACCTAAACTTCCCCTGGCACAGATCGAGACTGTGTCCTGTTGTCCTGTCATTTGTTGCCTGTGATAAGAGGCCAAGCCCCGCTTGGCTGCAGCGTCCTGTCAGGGAGTTGTGGAGAGCAATAAGGTCCCCCCTTGAGCCTCCTGTTCTCCAGGCTAAACACCCCCAGCTCCCTCAGCTGTTCCTCATGTAACTTGTGCTCCAGACCCTGCCCCAACTCCACAGCCCTTCTCTGGACACAATTCAGCACCTCAATGTCTTTATTGAAGAATGTCATGTCTTGGAGAATGTCTTGAAAGTCATATGGGATGTTTAGAGGAAGGATCAAAGCTGTGAAGAGCAAGGGATTAATGTGGATAAGGGAGGGAAAAGTGTGGGGAAATGGAGAGGAAAGGGGATAGAAGAGGCTGGTAGCACACCATGGTCAGTACAAATGTCTGATCATACCCTGCACATCCTATCACTACAGTCTGCCCTTTTTACTAAACTCCATTCCTGACCATTTTCCAGATTAAGGGGGCTCTCTGTTCTGTTCCTGTGAGTATGTAAGCCAGGTGCCTGCCGCAGGAAAAGAGGCAGAGATCCATGGTGGCCATGTTTCTGGGCTGCCAGGAACTGCAGGGGCCATGGTGCAAGCACACTCTGTGTCAGTGTACATGTACATGCATACACACATACTCAACAGGCTGAGAAACTTGGGGCTGTTCGGAGAAGGTGGTGTGGAAACCTCATAGCAAATTTCCAATGTCTGACGGGGGCCTACAGCAAAGCCAGAGAGGGACTCTGTCAAGGAGTGATAGGACAAGGAGTAATGGGTACAAACTGATAAAAAGGAAAATTTAAGTTATATATTAGGAAGAAATTCCTCACTGTGAGGGCGATGAGGCCCCAGAATGGGTTGTCCAGAGAAGCTGTGGCTGCCCCATCCCTGGCAGTGTTCAAGGCCAGGTTGGATGGGTTTTTGAACAACCTGGTCTAGTGGAAGGTGTCTCTGCCCTTGGCAGGGGGTTGGAACGAGATGATCTTTGAGGTCCCTTCCAACCCAAAGCACTCTACAACAGGTGTGTGAGTGCAACTTGTAGAGCAGGGGCTCCAAGGGGCCAGAATGATCCAAGTGTCGAGGGTCTGTGCGGGTGGACACATGCACAGGAATATCTGGACTGGGAGTGTGTGTTCCCACTGCAGGTGCACACTCAGTCTTCCTTTCAGCTGGGCCTGAGGCCATGGGGCTGCAGCAGTCTCACCTCCATCAGGCTGATGAATTCCTAACCCCAAACACACACACTCTTACTTCCCTCTTTTTTTCCTTAATTTCTTTTTGTTTTTTTCATAGTAACTTTCAGCGACTTGTCTCATACTTAATTGTAAATCCTTTCAGATAAAGACAAAGCACAAGTGAATTCAGTTTATGAACAGTTTATGAACTTGACTGTACCTTGTGTTCTAGGTTTTTTTGTGTATCTTCAGCAAAGAAGAGATCTAGATATCTAAGATACCTGAATATAGGTACGTCCTACAGTCTGCATGTCTATCCCTGTTTTCCACTTGACAGTATTAGTAAGCTGGCATGCACATCAGTTTTAAATAAATTACAAATTACTTGATACACTTTGAGAGGCAAATTAGATTAAAAATTAGGAATTCCCTTGGCTTCCACACTGGTTTGGGTTTTTTCCTCTCCACACAAGACATGACATATTTCACTTGAGAGAATTTAGTTATGTGTTAACCTGTGATTGCACATTTTTCTACAGTATTAGACATTTAAATGCATAACTCATTTTAACATTTCCTTTATTTAACTGTGCTCCTGGTTTTGCTGAAATGCTCCAAACAGCTGTCCAGTGCAGTGGAAATTTGTAAGGTATTTGAAAAGTAAGAATTCATTTTATCAGCCAGACGGTAGTTAATCCTTTCCAGCAATTAACTTCAGTAATGACTGTAAGAGCACTATTGGATCATAAACATGCTGTTAGAGCCATTCCTGTGTCCAGTCTCAGAGTGGGGCTGCAGCTACCCCCTTCTGAAGGGACCTGCAGCTTCCTAAACACTTTGATATGACCACTTCAGTCTGCCTTCTTGAAGCTGAAGCGTTCTTGAACAGTGAGATTTGACTTCGCACTTTATTTATATTGCATTTTGCCTGCAAATACATCATTTTATGGAGTAGAAGGAGCTTTTCTCTAAGTATATCTACATTTCCCCAGTTTCTGGAAAGATCCTTCCACAAGGTGGCCTGGGACACTCAGGCTGCCCAGCAGCTGGGACCAGCAGACCCAGCCTTCCCCAGTCCATGGCACTTTTAGGTGTGAGCCCCTGAGGTCCATGTGCCTATTGCAGGTACACCAAACTCACATGCAGACATGCCATGTGCACCCCCCCCATGAAATTGATCCTCAACATTTGGATTTTCCAGGAGCAGGCCCTGGCATCTCTGTTCTCACACTGCCTGTACATAACTACATTCTTGGAGAGTTTTCAAGAGAAAGCATTCCAAGACAAAATTTGGATACTGTTCTAGGTATTGTGTCCTCTTATTTCTGAAGTCAGGAGAAGTAAGACCATGTCAAGTTATGTTTCATTTGGACCAGAAAATTCCTTATCCCAGCTGGTTTTCTAAAATCAGACATTCTCATTCATATGTATGATAAATTTCTGGCATGTTACCTTATTCTCCATTTCATGTTTAAAACACCATTCTAGTAGACTGTAATTCATATCAATTTGAAGTTGAACGACAAAAAAGAATTCTTGTGTGTTGTACAAGGGTAACTAATGGCACCAGCAAGGCTCAGACCATGTTCTGTGCCAATCAGCCAAAGAGGAACTTGAAAAACAGGCACAAGACTGGACAAGGCCCAGGGAGCCTTGAAATGTTAGAGTTAGAAATGCTTCTGCAGAACACATGCAGGGATTTGTATTATGACTAGATGTGGCATTACAGAATCACAGAATCAGTTAGGTTGGAAAAGACCTCTGAGACCATTGAGTCCAACCTATGACCCAACATCACCATGTCAACCAGACCATGGCAGAGTGCCATGTCCAGTCTTTCCTTAAACAACTCCAGGGACAGTGACTGCACTGCCTCCCTGGGCAGCACTTTCCAATGTCTAATCTCCCCTTCTGTGAAGAAATTCCTCCTAATGTCCAACCTAAACCTCAGCGGGCACAGCTTGTGGCCATGCCCTCTTCCTCCTGTTGCTAGTTGTCTGGGAGAAGAGACTGACCTGGCTACAGCCTTCTTTCAGGCAGTTGTGGAGAGTGAGAAGGTCACCCCTGAGCCTCCTTTTGTTCAGACTAAACATTCCCAGCTCCCTCAGCTGTTCCTTATATGACTTGGGCTCCAGACCCTTCTCCAGCTTCCTTGTTGTCCTCCTTTTTCCATGACAGAAGAAAGCTTTTCACAGGGGTTATTTGATAACCTGTTGGTCTGGCAGCAAGACACAGTCCACCTCACCTTTTGATTTCAGCAGCTTAAAAGCCAGCAGGTTAGTCAGAAAATGATATTTCTGGAAGCAATTTTCCTTTAGTTTAATTTCTGGGTTCTGAAAATCTCCTCCATGTCATTAGCCAAGTTGCAGAAAAATAGTCAGTCCCACTCTGGTCATCACAATGAAAAGGCACAGCCCCAAACAGACCTGGCAGCTTCCCTAACCTTTTGCTCTATAAATTGGATGCAAGAGGTTGGGGCCAAGGGACACTGGTAGATGGTGGGTACAAAAAACTTCTTCTTCTCTCCTCCAGGCTTCATCAGAGAACATTGATCTCTGAACTACCAAACTAGAAGTATCACATTAAATACAGAAAATAAAGCTATAAACAGGCAATAGTGCTTACACTTATCTATAGTATCTGAAATATCAAGAGCACAATTTTATTTTGAAACAGTGCCATTTCATATCCACACACAAAAGGCACATCACACACAAAGGGGAAGTTCCAAAATTGAATTATTAAGTATCAGACTCTCTTTCTAAATTATCATTACAAAGGCACGGTGATGGATCAAAGACCTTTGGAGAGTGACAATACTGCCCCAGAAGAGTAATGCCATCTAATGCATCTCAGGAACACACTCAGGAATGCAATATTAATAGTTGTAGTTACTGTGTAATCCTGGGAAACTTTGAAGTTGTTTAAGGAAATACAATAAAGACAGACCATGTTTTGTCTTTCCCAGCTGCTCCTCTTTATGGTGGCTGGGGGAGGAGACAGCTTTACCAAAATAGAGATGGGGGAGAATGTCCTTTTGTTCCATGATTTGCCATGGCAGCATTACAGAGAACAGCAATGACAGGTGGAGAATTTGCTCTGTGTCTGGCAGCCCCTGCTGGAGTTTACCAGAGGTGGCCTTGTGGAGGGAGCCCCTCATGCCCAGCACCAGGATAAGCAGGGGCACGTAGAGCTGCTGGGGTAGGGTCAGAGTCACGGGCAGGAAAGGGCTCATGGACAGCTGCCTTCTCCTGTGTCCTCTGTGGGCATTCAGCCAAGAACACAGGCTGTGAGAGTCCTCTAAAAGTCTTAAAGAGCCCCAAGTGGAGCTTCTGAAGCATCTTGTCTCACCCTCCCTTCCCTGAGGAGCTGACAGCCAAACTGAAAGAGCGGAGAGCCTCAGCAGATCATACTGACAGTTGACACTATACATTGCTGGTGCTAAAAAAAAAATCCCCTGGAATCATCTGAAGTTTGGTGGTTCTTATGGTGGTCAGGAAAGGGTTACTTTGCTAATCTTTTTTAATATGGACACAGTCTTTGAGCTGGCAGGGTTTTGTCATGCTTTAAGGAATAGGTAATTCTTCTGCAAAAATAGTGCCTCATGTCAGCCTTGTCAATGCTCTGGCTCCGACACAGTGGCACCAGTGGGTTACATTTTCAAAATGAGCCAAGTCCAGGCTTCCTTTTCTGGAAGAAAGTACTCACAGTGCACAGGACAACAGTGTGCCCTGGGCAGCTTCCCAAGACACCTGAGGGGAATGGTGGGCTATTGCCTAGCTCTCAGGTGCAAGAGAGTTATTTTTGTGTTCCACTAGATCACTTTCTAATTTTTAATTGTCACCCTCATTTTAAATTATTTTACATCCTAAGCTGCTGACCCATTCATGACTCATGGTTTCTCCATGGAAAAAAGAGTGTTGGCAGAGACCTCACTGAGATTCCTTGTAATCAGAGGCTCTTGACATAGAGGCCCAAGGTGTGGGATTCATTGGTACTAAGGGTTAAACTACACTCATAAAAGGCTAAGCACTTCTGTGAACCTTCCCTGAATAGTGGCAGGAGGAATCAGCCAGGCGGTGTTTACCATGTGAGAGAGAGAGGAAAGGAAGAAAAAAGAGACGAAAAAAGAACAAACAATAACAGTGGTGTTGGAAAGTAACACAGAGTAGGACCATATTAAGATTTTATTTAATCATTATTTTATTTGTCTTGTTTAAGGCTTAAAAGACTTTAAGATCCATAAATGTAAAAATTGGAAGGATTCAAGGTTACTGAGTGAATATTTCTCCAAGGGCAGAAGCAGGATGTGCTTTGTACTCACAGTAGATATTCATGTCCTACTTTTTTCAAACTTCACATGCTTGGAAATTATTTCAAGTGTTCTTAGATGTTTGCAATTGACAACACCTGCAGGTGTCATTTTTGCTGGCACATATAATTGCAGGCACATTTTATTGTACTTAGATGCCCATTTTGTTTTGTCTGGCAAATGAGCAGTTTGACATCTAAATGTGCTTACAATCAGCTATGACATAAACTCTATCTACAGATGTATTTTTGACACAAAATTGGACATGAAGCTGATGTCCTTTCCAAAAGTAATGCCTTCATCCTCACTTTGCTACACTGAAGGTAGGTTTCAGGTTTTATAATAATACTAAATCTTTGTCAGCGTGTAGTTAAAATGTATTAGCAATGACATTTTAAAAAGATCATCCTGATATTGCTAAACCCATTGAAAGAGCCAAGGAGCTGCAAGCAGATAATATTTGGTGAAGGTGGAAGCTGGGAAAGCTCTGTATAGTGCAGGCTCAGCAGGTGGGACTTTGAAGTCCCAGCGTGGTCATGCTGGCAAAAGCAACGCTGCAATTCTCGGGGTAGTTTCAGAGAAGATTTTTGGCATTCTGTTGGATCTATTGGCTTCAGTGTAAGGTACATTAATAATATTTTTGCCAAGTGCTGTATTTTGAGCTATTGATATTGTTACAATTTGCCCTAATGACTCATTTTTTATGGACCTAACTTCTGTGGGTGGTCTCAGGAACTCATCTGCCTGTCACCTCATGTTTCTGGGTTGCAATTGCTGGTTATCCAAGTACTGGAACACAAGTCAGTTGTGTTCCCTGGTGCAGATCCCACCAAATGATCACCAGTCTGCCAGCATCACTGGGTTTTGGCTCTGCAAGTCACTCTACCATGTCAGGCCACCAGTGGTCTGAAGACTCAGCTGCCCTAAGCTAGAGCATGTAAGGCTGGTTGCAGGCTGGTTTTTAGCCAGCCAGCAGTAGTTCTGCAGTTCCCTATTCTTGCAGCCAGAGAGGTGAGAGAAAAGACAGAACATTTCTCTTGATTTAAAACAGAGACTCCCTTGGATGGCGGGAGCTTCCCTCCTCTGAACACAGGGCCACCAAACAAGTCTATGTTCCACTATTTTAATTTTGTGTTTTCATTACTTTCTAATCACTGACCTCCCTCTCCCACAGCCCTTCAGCTGCCAGTCTCTGCACCCATCACAAACCCTTTCTTTTTCATATCTTTCAGTCCTGCCTATGCAGATCCATACATCATTCACACCAGCATTGTCCTTGTCAATCACATGAATGCTGCCTGGCATTCTTTCTGAAGAAAAACTGAAAGTACCTGCTAATTACATGGCTGTGGAACCACTCATTATTTCCAGAATTAATTTCTTTTTTTTTTTTAACCTTTCATTGATTCTTGCTCAATGAGAATGTCCTTGGAGTATTTTTTCTTAGCCATTAAATCAGCAAAACTCCCTGAGACATAAATGTGACTTGGTACTGAGAATTTTGGGCTTTCCTTCACTGTTGCTTCTCCTGTATTTGCATATGGCACACAAACACACCGTACTGTGAAAAGATGCCATTTGTATCAGTGTGACAGAGGAAATTAAAACCCTTTCCTTACCAGTTTCTGACTGGATCTTTACAAGGTCACCTTGTCACTGTGCTGTTAAAGAACCCTTCAGCAGTACCTGCATGTCTTCACAATTCTTGAAATAATAGTGAGCTAAATCCAGGAGAGCCTTTGTTATATTCACAGAATTCACAGAATGTCTGGGTTGGAAGAGACCTCCAAGATCATGGAGTCCAACCCATGCCCTACAGGTGTAGATCATGGCACCAAGTGCCATATCCAGTCTTTTTTTAAACCACATCCAGGGATGGTGACTCAACCACCTCCCTGGGCAGATCATTCTGGTATTTTGTCACCCTTTCTGTAAAGAACTTTTTCCTAATATCCAGCCTATATTTCCCTTGGTGCAGCTTGAGACTGTGTCCTCTTGTTCTGTCAGTGACTGCCTGGTGAAAGAGACCAACCCCACCTGAGCACAGCCACCTTTCAGGGAGTTGTGGAGAGTGATAAGGTCACCTCTGAGTCTCCTTTTCTCCAGGCTAAACAACCCCAGCTCCCTCAGTCGTTCCTCACAGGGTTTGTGTTCCAAGCCCCTCACCACCCTTGTTGCCTCCTCTGGATGCGCTCAAGCGTCTCAACGTCCTCCCTAAACTGAGGGCCAGAGCTGGACACAGCACTCAGTGTCCTTCCTAAACTGAGGGCCAGAGCTGGACACAGCACTCAGTGTCCTTCCTAAACTGAGGGGCCCAGAGCTGGACACAGCACTCAGTGTCCTTCCTAAACTGAGGGGCCAGAACTGGACACAGCACTCAGTGTCCTTCCTAAACTGAGGGACAGAACTGGCCACAGCACTCAGTGTCCTTCCTGAACTGAGGGGCCAGAACTGGACACAGCACTCAAGGTGTGGCCTCACCAGTGCTGAGTACCGGGGAGGAATGACCTCCCTGCTCCTGCTGGCCACACTATTCCTGATCCAGGCCAGGATGCCATTGGCCTTCTTGGCCACCAGGGCACACTGCTGGCTCATGTTCAGCTGCTGTCACAAGCACCTTCAGGTCCCTTTCTGCCTGGGCACTGTCCAGCCACAGTGTCCCCAGCCTAGAGCTCTGCAGGGGGTTATTGTGGCCAAAATGCAGTACCCGGCACTTGGACTTATTAAACTTCATCTTGTTGGACTCTGTCCACCCATCCAACCATTCCAGGTCTCTCTGCAGAGCCCTCTGTCCTTCCAACAGATCAACACATGCTCCCAGCTTAGTGTCATCTGCAAATTTACTAGTGAAAGACTCAATCCTCTCATCCATGTCATCAATAAAAATATTGAACAGAGCTGGCCCCAGCACAGACCCCTGAGGGACACCACTGGTGACTGTCCCCAGCTGGATGCAGCTCCGTTCAGCACCACTCTCTGGGCCTGGCCATCCAGACAGTTCCTAACCCAGCAAAGGGTGCTCCTGTCCAAGCCATATGCTCCCAGCTTTTCCAGGAGTGTGTTTTCCAGGGAGACAGTGTCAAAGGCCTTGCTGAAGTCCAAATAGACAACATCCACAGCCCTTCCTGCATCCACCGGGCGGGTCACCTGGTCATAAAAGGAGATCAGGTTGGTCAAACACAACCTGCCCCTCCTAAACCCATGCTGGCTGGGTCTCATACCCTGGCTGTCCTGTAAATTCTGTGTGATGACACTCAGTATAAACTGCTCCATTACCTTACCAGGTACTGAGGTCAGGCTAACCAGCCTATAATTACCAGGATCTTCCTTCCCACCCTTTTTGTGGATGGGTGTCACATTGGCCAGCTTCCGGTCATCTGGAACCTCACCAGTGAGCCAGGACTGCTGGTAAATGATGGAGAGCAAACTATGATGGTAACTAATTTAATTTGCATCATTTACTATATAATCTTGTATTTGCTATGAATCATTGATACTAAGGCAGTGTCAGAAACACAGACGTTGTGAACTTAAAGGGACCTGCATGTTATTTCTCAGGGGTATATTATTACAGCATCATCTGTGAATAAATACTATTTATCATATAATAATTTATCATATTGTCCCTATGCATGCATACATATATACATACACACATGTGTACTTTTTTGTGATATATATATATGTGACAATGTATATGTCTTACATGTTATATAACAAATGACAAAATATACATAGTTTTGTCATGGCAAAATGTTCCTAATCTTTAGAATTTATTTTTCACATTTTGAAAATTATCATTTGATACATGGTCTAATGAACTAGTACTGGTAATTGAAACATGTGGTACCAAGATAGGAAGTTAAAGCTGCAAAGAAACACCTGGAAAAAACCTGAGATTGTGAACCATTGTTCTATAATACCTGATAATACTTAGGAACACTTACACTGCACTTTTCATTTTCCCAACTTTAAAAAAAAACCCTAATTAATTAACATTTGCAACATAGTAAGTACTCAAATAATTCTCAAATAATGGCACATATCCAGACAGCCCAACAGGAGATACAACAGGGGGCTCCAGAGACAAGGGGATTGTGGATGGAGCTGTAGGGGATGCAGTGCTTCTGTTTGCCTGTGGTCTGACCGAGAGCATGAGCTCCCACAGACAACAGTGTGCAGACAGAACAGTGGCTGGTGTTCAGTCACTCCTGTTTTCACTGCATTAACACCAAGGATCATGAAGGATCCTGTGCATGTGATGCGGAGAACTGATCCTAAGACATCCAGTCACTGGCATTTTGTTGGAAGTGAGACAACTGTAGTGCAAGTTACTGATAGAGAGGAGCTCGTTCATGTAGTCTGGAGATGAGTCCCACATACACTACGCCATTATCTACATGCTTCACATTCAGAGTTATACTGCAAAAAGCCACATCTGGCTGGCTAGGAAGCAGCTGTGCCTGTGGTCAACATCTGCAAGGACCATGCTTGTACCCGCAGCTTCTTTGGCAAGATTTGCCAGCAGCAATATGAAGAAGTAGCAGACACATAAAGTACAGACAGCTTTTTACAACTGAGCAGTGCTGTTTTGCATTAAAGGTGTTGGAAGCTGTATGCAGACAGTGGAAATTCAGAAACTAGTCCTTGGCTGCAGCCAGAAATGCCAGCTTTTGTGACAAACTGCACATAGTACTTGGGAGACCTTGTTGGTACCTCACATAGTCTGCAACCTTTTGCAATTAGGGCTGCATGCCAGCCCTTTACTAATGACAGACATCTGCCATTTCAGACTCTTCACTCACTATTGCAGCTGGAGAGAGAGAGGCAGCAGAAGGGAGACAGGACCAGGCAGGTCATGTCCTCCTCCTCCCCATCATCCTTGCAAGCAGACTTGGAAATATTGGCTAAGAGCACTTGTCCAGCTCATGGGGCAGCAGTGCTGGCGTGGGGAGAGGGCTGCCTTGCCACGTCTAAAGCCATGCTTTGGGCCATCCATCAAAAATGATGTAGGTGCAGTCCCTGGGTACGTTCCCTGGCACTGTTCAGTGTACCAGCCAGATGTTCCCAACATGTCCCTCACAGGCCTCGGGAGCTCAATGCCACAACCACAGCCAGGTCCACACATCGTCCAGCACATGGTCTGGGCACTGCAGGGTGCCTGTCAATATGGGCACAGCCAAGGGATTCCTCCTGTCAGTCCAGGCTCTGTGTAAGTGCACAGTTGGAAACCAGGACACTGATTTGCACCCACAAAACCGTAATGGCTTTGCTTGTGGTTACCTGTGACATGTCCTCCTGTGTGTAGGTGGAACTACTGTGCAAGGAAGGCAGTGCTGATGGGCTGTGCTGTCCTAGGGACTGGGATACTATGGTGCACTGTACCCATCTCCTCAGAGTTACCAGAGTCCAACTGTGTCATTCCAGATGCTTCAGTGTTTCTTCCTTTACCCTTTCAAGCTAGGGAGTTGCTTCTTTGTGACAGCCAATGCAGAAAATGGACTTGAGAAAACCATGCTCTCTTGCTAACCCCAGAGTCCATTTATTTGTCTGCACTCTTCCCTCCCCTCCTGGGAAGCTGCTGGGCAGGAGGTGTTTCTGTGCCAGCTGCTCCCAAGCTCAGCTTGGCCAGGCCTTGAGCTGCTGCAGGAGCAGGTAAACACAGCTGAGAGAAGAGCTCCTGGCTGTACCCAGGGTTAGGTGCCAGCTGCAGTGTCTGGGGACATAAATATAATAATGCTACCTTAGGAAATTGCAGGCCATCCACCCCCGTCGTGATGGATCAGAGTGCGTTCCCAAGGTCTGCAGGGATGCCATCCATCACACCGGCAGCAGCAGCCCCCAAGGCAGCCAGTCACAGGCCTGTCCCCGAGGGATGGTGATGTCTGTTGTGTAACACATAAGATGGGCTTTGGAGAGGTATTCTAGCGAACTGTGTGCAATTTTATTTTCTTTTAAATAAAGGCACTTCAGAATTGCGCAAGTGCAGAGGAAACATCTGATGTTAATTCTTTCTTTGTATCATCAAAATTGAGAAAGGAAATTAGGCTTTGCTAGCAAATAACTGAAATGCAGTCAAGATTATTGTATGTTAAATTACAACTTGCAGTAATCCTTCATCTCCACATTATGAATTCATTCAAGGAACTGCAGCATGTTTTTAATTATTAACTACCACATAATGGAGTGGGCAATACAATATCCTAGAGGTTTTCTTTTTTTATTATTTTCCATATGGGAGATTTCAATTTAAATTCCAGATATGGCTACAAGTTAAAGCAAATTCTCAAATTTCAGTGTCGCTTTTTGCTAGTCTCACAACAAAAGCCCAATTAAAATGAATTCCTCCAGGAACAATCATGACAGTGCTGATTTTGTCCATTTTGAAGTGCAGATCAACATATCCCTGTGAAGGGATCTTGCACAATGGGTGCATATTAATGTCAGGAATACCACATTCTTCATCCAGAAAAAAAATAAAAGGAATTCTGATGACATCGTTCATCTTCCCTGTCAAGTGACCTGCAATGCCTAAATAAACGGATATTTCATAACACATATTTGTAATTAGAAACAGCTGGAGAATGAGGACAATATTTTCCAGTCAACAACACTGGATTCTAGATGCTTTTTACTTTAAATTCTGTATGTGTTGAATACATCCCTGCTCTATTACCTCGAAGTGAGATGGAGGTTGGATGAGTGTGAGTATCAGTTCAGCTAAAGTGCTTTTTATGAGTTGATTAGTCTAAAGGAATCTGGAAGTGAGTGGAAATAATGCTCGGCTCCAAGGAGAAGTTTCTGGGCTATAGGTGTGTGCAGATAGGATGAGATCAGCTGTATGGACCACGACACCTTGAGTGGAATTCTCTGAATCCATACAGCCCGTTCCAGAAGATTGTCTTCAACAGAAATTAAATAGTGACAAAACAACCTCTGCTGAGAACTAGATGAATCTTCAGAAATATCATATCAGTGCCTCCACAGCAATCTTACAGACCCTAGAGATTAACCAGCACCACCTGCTTTGGTTCTTGCACACTAGAAAGAAGTTTTAGTAGGACATTGCCTGGAGCTTCCCTACCCCATGGCCCTGACAAAACCAGCATGGTTAGGTGCTAAATGCTTAAGATTTAGGCAAAACGTATATCAAGAGGAACTCAGAGAACAGTACAAGTTAAAGAGAAATCCTGGTTTTACTGTGATTTCTCTTTGCTATTTCTCAGGGAAGTGTCTACATACACTAAACTCTGTATTAGGTTTTCAGAGAACTGACGCATCTCAAGGGCACAGGTGTGAATCCCTCCGGTCATTTTCACTGTAGTTTACCAAGAAAGAGTTTTCCTTAATGAATTTTTTCTTGTGAATGTGTTCTGCTCTGATATAGCTAGGGAATTACTATCCCTCTCAATGCTAATTCCTGAGGTTAAATTCTAAGAAATTAGAGATTATGCCCAGGATCAATTTTTTGAAAGGTGCTTTGGTATTACAGTGTGTTACCATCTCTTTTTTCCTATTTCCTTGTACATACTATGTTTTAGATTATTTTTGAAGCATTAGGACATATTGTACAGTTATAACCTGCCCAAAAGTGTGCTCTAGTGCATAGGCAAGCCATTGGGGCTTTTTATACAGAAAATGTATTTTACCTGAACAGCTGAAATCTTACCCCGTGCTTTAGAATTTAATTAGATGGGAAGAGAAACCTCTCTAACCAACCTGAGCTCCTCAGACTTTCTTCAATATAGTATTACCATGCTGTGAAGGGCACCACAGCAGGACCTAAGCCAGTGTACAGTGGAAGATGTGGGATTACAGACTTCTTTCCCCTCCATGTGTGATGAAATCCACCCAGCACACTGTTAGCTCAAACCAGAAACACATCCCAGTCATTTGACTATGAGGAATATCTTGTATTCCCCATGAAGGGACTAGTAGGGTCTGCAGCTCCCATCACCAGGGCAGAGGTTAAAGGTGTTTCCTTTAAAACAGAGTGCTGTCAAAACTCAAAATTTAGTGGTAGAACCTAACACTGGGACAAGAGAAAAAGTGGCATTGTGGCACTCCTGTGCTCACTCAGAAGAACTATCTTCTGGGAAGGGCAAAGGGAAAGGGAGGCTCTTCCATGGCACCTTTGCTTGGCAGGAAAGCAGGAACCAGTGCCCGCATCGCTCTTTGTCCTTTTCCTACATTACATGCTGCTTCCTTTGATGCCACAGAAGAAGAGCAGAAACATTTCAGTACACCTCCACATCTGTCAGAGAAAAGCCCATCCAGCCTGGCAGCCGAGAGCAATTTCTATAGAAAATACAAATTGGTGCTTTCCTGATAGCAAACATTCAAAGAAAGGAAGATATGCACAGTGCAGGGCTTATCAGCGAAGGCTGCTGCACTTCATGGCACCAGCCACTGCTGCCAAGCTCAGAGAGGAGCAGCAGTCTTCAGAGAGGTGAGATCCTTGGTAAAAAGAGAGTTTCTCCTCTTCAACCCAAACGAATCAGCTGGGAGGTGCTTCTCACTGAGAGGAGACACCAGGTTCCCCTGCCAGCACTAAGGCCTCTCCTGTCTCAGGGGAAGTTGGGTTCACCAGGATGAGAGCTCACTGCAAAGGGAAAGGGCTGGGAAAGAACTTAGGTTTGTGGGCTTTTACTTTCCCACCAGGGAAGTGAGAGGGGCATTCCATTTTTGCTGAGCTGGTGAAAACCAGAGATCAGAACAATCGGAGTTCCTGTTCTTCTGAATTAACCATTGTTTTAACGTTAGAGGGAGTGAGAGGCTCTGCTGCATTGCTGCAGGGAGGGGAGGATCTCTGAGCAGACTGAGCAGTGGAGCTTGGTTTGATCTTGCCGGGTGCCCAGACTTTTTGTTAACTGCCTTGCTCTTCTCGTGTTGGAAGAGGGCGTTTCTGCTGACACTGCTCTACAACCTCATGTCCCTACTTCTGTTTGTTCCACATCCTCCCCGCTGCAACCTCTTCATGAAGGATGTGCTGCGAGCTTGCCCAGCCAGATGAATCCAACAAGGAGTAGCTGCTACAAGGGGTTTTACACAGAGAGAAGCCGTGGTAACTTCACCAGCTGAAAGGTGCAGTGGTGCCTACATGGACTGCTGTTGTATACTGAGCCATACACCACAGACCCTGGCACAACACCTAAATATCTTCACTCTGAGTCCAGCCTGATGAAGTCTATAAAAGTATTTAGTCTTTCCAGTTTAGTACAAAATTCAACCTACTTTGCCTTGGCTCCTGATTTGCCTTGTAGGATGATCCTAAGAGTAGACAGAACAGCTGTACTTCACCAGAGGAGCACCATGGCTGAGCTCAGCTGTGTACAAGTGTGTACAGCTCCAGAGATGTCGATAATTACACAAGTCACATCAGCAGCTGCATCCCTGTGTGCCTCCAAGGAATGTCACCTCTCGCATGCCTCGGCAGTGGGCTTCACCCTGCCCTCTGCAGATACTGCCATCAGAACGGAGCTATTAAAACTCACAAGGTTGGTCAGCAGGAAAGCTCAAAAAGCGAGGCCAGGAGCTTTCCTCTGCCAGGCAATGTGAAGTGAAACTTCTGCCCGTCAACGATTTGAGCAGCTGGATTCCCACAGTGGCTCTGAGTGTTGGAATACTGCAAAGTACTGCAGATGGGCAAGTCTGTCTCAGTTTACACTCTTGTTTCTTTCACTCAGTGCCTAGACACAACTGTGACAGAGCAGGAAATGATCTTCAGCATGAACCAAAAGTTAGGAGGGAGAAGTAATTACCCCACAGCAGACAGGGGCATTCCTCTCTAAGGCTGATCTCCCTCCATTGACACTGTTAAATAAATCACTGCCTCAATTCCTCTCAGCTGTCCTTACCCTGTGACACTCAGGGTTATGGCCAGAACTTCACCAAGCTGAAATGTCCCCCTAGTTTGAGGGGTTTTATATTTAAAAGCTGTTTTTTCCATCTCAGTTTGGCACCCAGCAGTGATAAATTCAGAAACGCTTCTGGGAAGGCAGCCAGTGCTGTCAAAACCCAAGAAAAATCAATCTTCAACAAAGAAATAAATTAAACTCTGTCACTATCTATCAATATTTGCCTCTGACTCCACACAACAGTTATATGAAAAAGGACCATTTGCTTTAAATATGGAGAAGAAGGGAATTACACACAGATACGTTTTGGAGAAAAAGAGATCTTTTACAGCACAGAGCTATTCCCAACATACTATATGATCTCCTCATAATGGGCACTGCAGGAACAAACACAAAGTCAGTCTTAAAGAATATAGTACTGTCACCTTCAAAGTCTTTCCATCTATAGAAACAATCCCCTCTTTTTTTTCTGTGCTGCATTTTATACAAATTTCACACTGACTTTATAGCCTAGATAAAGGGAAAATATAGCACATGCCACTTATCTGGGGCAGCGGCACCAGTGGGGCATTGCTCAGTGAGCTGGCACAGCTGCACACCCATGGACAATGTGGATTCATGCTCTGGGAGAACAGACTCAGCCAAGTGTCCATGAGCAACTGCTGAACGTAAAGACACTACCTCTGGCTCAGGAAGTCTCTGAGCTGCACATTGCTGGAGGCTGGGCCACAGTATATTCAATTCAGGAAGGCAAAGCTGCCCATTGTCTTGTTCTCACAAGCTCTTCTGGAAATCTGCTATGGAACAGTAAAAGAGGCAGTGTGCAAGGCTGGACAGAGCTTTAGTCCAACCCAGGCTGCCCATGCTCATGTTTTCACAGAGATACTGCACCTGAAGAAGTGTTCACTCCTGTACCATCCATGGAATGCTGTGCTTTACATATGCACCCAGCTCCTGAGGGCAACCCACTGACTGTTCATATTTGCGTGTTTAAATTCCATTTACCCCATTAAAATATATAGCCAAATTTTTTTTTTTTTTTGCTTCACCTGGACCTTTTTCTGGTTCTTGTTGGAAGAGGGGAGACATCTCTGGGGTTTTTTGTTCTGGTTGTTGTTGTTTGGTTTTTTTACTTGTTGAAAACTCTGATGTCCTTTGGCTTCTCTTGTGTCACTGTGTTCCACAGCTGTGTCTGTCCATGGAGATGATAAAGCATTGGGCATCAAAGGTGCCCATGAATGGATGTTTATTGGAGCTTAACAGAAGAGGGTTGAGTCTGAAGCCCAAATGGGAGCTGTATATAAGATCTGCCTCTACAGCCCTTACACTGGAGCTACAGATGAACATACAGAGGAAATGGGGAGCACAGATCATCCTGTTTATGAACCAAATAAATTATCCTATTCCTGGAACAAATATAAATGCCCCACTGGGCTTTTATATGATTTCTTCCTAGAAACCAGATACTCCTTTGATAGCATTCAACACTTCAGCTGTCAGGAAAGACAGGGATGAAGGGGGAACTGGTAGAGGTCTCATATCTCACACCTGTAAAAGGTTCTGTCCTATGTGAGTTCCTTCCATACAGAATATCTGACAATACACAGCCTGAGGTAATCCTCATCCCCTTTCTGTATTTTGTGGCACCAGCATTTTCAGTATGATGGATTTCTGTAACACTAGTCAGCATTACATCCAGGGCTACTCGCTGTTGAGTTGTATGGTCAGGGTGAGAGTGCAGAACAAGGTATATTTCTCCTGTTCCTCCCAGCCTCTTGTTTACTGTATTATCATGGTTAAGCGGGAAGCCTGTATATAAAAACAAATAATTCCTCACTGTCCAAAAATAGGTCAAGAAAACCACTGGGTGTGCGTAAGAGAGAGGCAGCTTTAAAGCACTGACTAAAAGTGATGAGGCTCCAAATTCATGTGGTTGTAATTCTTGATGCAAGTAATGGTGACAGTAATTATAACCACAGTCCTTCAAACGCAGCCAGGTCTCCAGGCTAGCCCGCCAGCACACTCAGTCACTGGGCCTGTTTCCATGCAGAATATTTATTCATATTTTACCATGAAAGTGCACAGTGTCCTCTGACCTGCCCACACCCTCTCCTGAGGCGAGCCTCCCCGGGGGGAGGACGCTGGTTCCTCTGTGCTGCAGAGGGGAATTGTTCCTTTCAAAAAATGAATGCTGGGTAGGCTTAGGGAACACAAACTGGCTCAATTCCTAATCCAGCTGCTTTCCTTGATTGTTGGTCTGACGTGTTACCCCCCTGCATCAGCGAGCTTTTCAGCTGTGTTATTCCAGTTCTCCTCCTGGAGCTGAATGTGCAGGGCTGAGTCCCAGCAGCACACCAGGAACGGCCCCTTCCGAAGCAGCAGCACCCACAGCCCCCCGCCCACAGCCCCAAACCTCCTGCGGAGCTGAGGGACACTGAGCACCAGCAGCAAACCCGTAATGAGGACACGGGCAGAGTGGCGGCCACGAGTGCTTGTGACGGACACCGCAGGCGGCCGGGGGCTCGCTCGGCGGCTCCAGGCCCCACTGCAGAGCACACAGACCGCACGGCCGGGGTACCGTGAGTGCTCATCCCCCATACCCACAGCCCCGCGTGTGAGCTCGGCGGCATCAGCCACCAGGAGGAGCCAGTGTAATTTACGTCTGGGCTAATTAAGGCGTGAGCTTTCAGGTCACATAATTGGTGTGAAGGGGGTGGAGCAGGGGGAGATGCTATCTGACTTCTTCCTCCTTTTCCCCACGAGCACCTTGCAGACAGGTTTTGTTTTAGCAGTCGCTGATGGCTTTGTTTTAGAACCTGCATTCTCTGAGGGCAACGCTTCCCAGCTTCCCAAAGCGGAGTGCCTCAGTCCTTGGGTACACGCTGTGCTCCGGGCGCTCAGGAGTGTTTGTCACACGCAGTGATGACCATGCACAGCCAGTTCAGAGCTAGTGCTGGGGGATGAATCAAAGCCACCTAAATGAAGGTGTCTCAGCCTTTTCCTTTTTGTAGTCAAAGGAAAATTGCGTGCCTAAATACAGGGCTTGGCTTAACCTCTTTTCCTTCATACACTCCCAAATAAAATCAATATGAAATTGTAGTATACAAGAACAGGATACTGTTATTTTTAACAATTTGAGCATTTTGGAGATGAGTCTTGTCATTTTAGGGGCTACCAGACACCACCTGAGCAGCAGAATATGAACAACAGGGGCTTGCCTATTTGTAGATTCAGTCAACAGTGTTTGGGGTCCCATCATTCCTCTGTGTCTCCTCTAAATTGTTGGTTGAAGAGGGAAAAAATGCGTAGCACCAGTGAAGACAATTTTCCTGCCTCCTCCTGCTCGTTGCCAGGTAGAGTAAGTTTTCTTGGCTGCAGGAGTATCATTACAGCAGGGATGGCTCTGGTCCCCCAGCAGCGCTTCTGGCGTTTGCTCTGAGCCCTGTGCTGATGCACTGCTCCTCTGTTAGCACACATGGGACTTCCACCACAGATCTCAGCTTTGGAGAATAATCAGGTTTTTAGCAGTTTAATTGTTTTCAGGTTTTGAGCTCATGTGGGAAAACAACTGTGAGTAAGAGCTCGATGCGGGCTGAGTTGCACGCAAGCTGGTGGGGTGCCCACAGCTCTGGCCATGTGTGGCCTCTGGGTACCAAGGAGTGGCCAGAACTTCCTCATGCTCATCCAGAGCCTTCAGCACTTTCTGAAACAGCATGACTTAGGTATGTGCTTTACAGAGTGAGAGATTGTGTTTCTTTTTAAGTATTTCGCTCTAGGAAATTTTTGGATATTTTTAATTCTCAAAATGTGTTTTATGACACTGTGGAGTCAGCTGCAGTGATTCAAATGCTGAGGAACAAGAGAATGTATGACTCCATGGGATTATTTTTAGATGCTGTGTTACATTGATTTTTTTAACACAAATATGCCACTTGTGGTTTAAGGAGGCCTAAACTTCAGGCAGCTTAAAGCTGGGATACTGTATGGAAATGCTGCTGTTGGGAAGCTCTTCCATGTGTCTGTCACTGGAAAGTTCTCTTCTGTATGTCTGCTATTGGCCACTCTTAGGAAGGATACCAAAAAGCCACTAGTGACTATTTATGTGCATTTGTGTATCAAGAAAATAATCCTATAAGGAACCTCCTGAATGACTGGACAGGCTGGTCCCCTAAAGCCTATTTTTAATGTGCTCCAATTCTCCTTGATGGGAGTTTTGCATTGGGAAATCACACAGAATCTAAATTCAAAACAGACGTGACTAGCCACAGATCTCAAATGAGATGGCTTCCAGTAGCTGGGAAGCAGGTGGAAGTTACACCTGGAATGGTCATACCCTGGCTCACCATAGGGAGTGGGGGGCTTGCAGAGCAGAGAAGCCTCTGGCCAGAAATCTGCCTAAATCCAGCATTGAATCTTACACTGTTTTCCTGGGTCTTGATTTGTGAGGAGGTGGAAAAAGAAGTTCTGTGATTAAATGCAAGCAGAAGAGAAATTTTGCAGAAATTGCACCTTCAGCTCCTGGCTGTGCGTGGTACCTCAGATCCCTGGAAGGAAGGAGGACTGGGAGGGGAGCAGGAACTGCCACTGCCCTGGGCACTGGACATGGGGATGGGGTCAGACTGAGGCCAGACCAGGACAGCAGCCCTAACACCTGCAGGCCCTCACTGCTGCTGCTGTGGCACAGGCTGGCATCCCTCATATTTTCATAGCTGCCAGGATTTTATTAATAAAGTTGGTACATCTACTCTATTTCACAGTGTCAACTAACATTAATATATATATACGTATATAATTATTTGTACAAATGCCTTTTAAATCACAGCAGAGGTGAGCTGAGTTATCAGTATTATATCCCTTAAAAATACTACTCTGGGCACATGTAGGTAAACATAAATAGGTCATTCTATGCAGTGCAAGGCTTAGCCCCAAAGCATCCCCTTGCAGAGTGCCCAAGAGGCAGGGAAACCTGGTGCCTGGAGCTCCATCCTGGATCAGCCAAGGAGAACCAGCACTGCTGCCTTTGAAGGAAAGAACAAGATTCCCTCAACTCTCAGCTGAGAGAAACCCCTGCCCTGCCCTGATCATGCTATCTTAATCACATTGCCCTCTTCACCTTCTCCAATGCTGCAGAGGTTTTAATGAACTGAAGTGGTGTCAAGTGAATAGTAAATTAAATGTTTAGCTTGCTCAGGTTTAAAATATGTTAGTGCTTATTATTTGAAAGCTTTGTGCAGGAGTAATCATTAAATGAAACACAGTGTGGTTTTGGTCTATTGTGCTGAGTTGCAAAAGTAGGTTTGTCCCTCTGCAAACAGTGTGTCACTCACTCAGGGTCACGTCCCTGTATTGCAGACACACTTTTGGTGCACCTATAGGATAAGAGAGAAATCCTCCTGGCTTTACAGTGAATGGAAAAGGAGTCTATTAGACTGAGTCATCTTTACAAGTGCTGCTGATGGCCCTGATAGGAATCTCTGCAGAGAAGCAGGAGGATGCACTCCGAGATACAAAGTGACACCATTTGCTCCGCGCCGGGAGCGCTCCTGTGTCACTGTGGCTACATTGCATAGACTCACAATTTCGGAAGTCCCTGTTGCAGGCCGGCCCTGCACATATTCCTCTGGGAATGCAGGGTGTTTCAGCACAGCAGGATGCCAGTTTTGGATATTCCTGGCAAACATTCTAGGCGTGACAGTGGCCCCTGGCCCCAAGCAGCCTACAGTGTGCAGCTGTCAGGATCAGTACTGGGCTCCACACACTGTCCCAGCAGAGATTTCCATGATCTGCTTCCTCCTACGTGAATGCCGTGATCCAATCCTTGGCTGGGCTTGGTCATGCAAAGGCTCAGCAGGTGTCCAGTGCTTGGCCGAGTTGTGCTTTACTGAGAACCACTCTCTGTTTACTCTTAGACCACAACTTTACAACAAAGGCCCTTATTTGGATAATATTTTTTTTGTGACCCAAGAGGTTTTGGTGATGGATTATGACCATCAGGGTCTTCCTGATCCCAGCACAGAGGGGACATGGTGTGGGACTGCTATGTCTTTGACCCAGACACCTTCTTCTACACGGGTCCATCACTCAGGTTCCCTCAGACTTCTCATATTTATGGATATTTTTGCCATTAATCGACCATCTTATAGAGAAGCCTGGTCTGCCTGGTCTTAACACCCACTGCCTTTGGGAAAATGATACACAGCATTGAGAGCTCTGCAGAAGTTCTGATATTCTTTAAAATAAAGATGATATAATAATTAAAATACAATAATTTTAAATAGTCCTCTTTAACGAATTAACAATCTTTTGTCGATGGAAGATGCCTATCTTAAGTAATTACCCTGTTATCCTAGTGACAGACTGTTGGTGACCTTTATACTGCAAGTGAATTATGCAAATTGGTATTTTCATTAAACATTAAATAACTCCCTTGGGATGAAAAAATGTTACTTACTGTATATTGGCTATTAAAGTCTAATGATATGATTTACCACAACTTTGTTTTCTACCTCCAAGGGCTCCAGAGGAGAAGGAATTAAGTCGTGGTTTGGAATTTGAGGCTTAGATGTGTAGACAAGACAAATGAAGTAAAAACACAAAAGCAAAACAAACACTAGTTACTTCATCCTGTGCTCCAAGTTTATGTTCTCTCTAGCAGAGCATCAGTACAACAGTAAAATAAATGCCAATCCCACACTTTGCAGCTCCCTGTGCACCTTGGAAGCACCAGGTAGCCTTTCCATTAACACAGCCTACTTCTCCTCATCAATCTGTTCTCCAAACCAACACATCAGCATCCCTCAAACTCAAACCTTGCCTCGTTGTCCTGCTTTCAGCCTTTCACGTGGACCACACATGCTCCCAGAGCCAGCCTTGTGCCACTCAGGATGCATCAGGCCCAAGGACAACAAAATGTGGATCAGTAAAGCCTACAGGAAAATCAAACTCACCTGATGCACAGAGGTGATGGCAATGCTGGAGAGCACAGTTCCTGCACAGTGGAAGTGACAAAAGTTTATTGCATTATGTCCAAAGTCATTAGGAATGAGGCCAGCAGGCTTATGAATAAGAATTACTCTGTTTATTTTCAGTGATACAAAATGGCCCTTGACAACAGCGCAAGCTATGTTGAAAGTGAATGAAGCACTTTGTTAGTGGCACAGTAGAAAGGTTTAGTCCTTAAGCATTGCAACTCCCACAGATTTCTACAGCTTAAATGTCTTTTTGGAAACTTCCACCATTGCATTAAAAGTGATCTCAGTAGGAGTGCACTTTAATAAAGATAACTCAACATCCATTCTAAGAAAAGCAAGAATGTGCAGGCTTCTGGGGAGCGCCACGAACCACACACAGCAAGGGAGGTACATCCTGCAAGAGCTGGCTTACTTCTCTCAGCACCAATCTTGGAATGAGGGGGACTGTACTGCAGTGCTTCATGTGGAAAAAATCAAAATATTAGCTCCTTATTATTTGGTGTTTTGTGCTGAAGATAAAGCAGTGAATACATTTCTCTGAAACGTCTCTGTTTATACAGTCACGGCCTCACCCAAAATGAGCGAATTGGGGTGCCCATGTATGTGTGCAATGTAGGTTAACACTGGAAAGTTAATTTAACTTGCTTTTCAAAATATTAAAGTACAGTCTGAACAACAGATGCCGGTGCAACAGCTTTAGAAAGCATATTCAACAGTTATGCACTTTTATTTTGAAACAGCAAAATTTGCTGGTCCATTAAACTACAATTAATATGTCCTTTAAAAATACATAAACACACCACGCATTATTTTAATGACTTTACACTTCTCTAGTGGGCTGTAGGAAAATGTAACTTTTTAAAATTCTGTGACAGTTACAACAACCCACCAATAACAAAGTTTATTTTAAATGCCAGGCTGCCAGTGCAGAGGCACTCTTATGTGCAGCCCCTCTGGAAGACTGAGCAAAGCTGAATTCAGGGGAGAAATACTAAAGCCTTGGTGGTGAAGAAGAGTGTTTGTATCACAGCAGGATCCAGTCTGCTTAATTTAGGGAAACTCTTGTCGGCTCTACATCTCTAAATAATCATTAGCCATTTAAGTTAATCTACATTATCACTTGTTTTCCTTTTAGAGCAAATGGAAAGGGATAATTGCTCAATGGTGATTAGGGAATTGTGTTAGGAGAAGAGGAAAATTTAATGTTCTGGTCTTTTCCCCCAGGGCAAGTTTCCTCAGGTCTCCCTCGGTCTCACAGAGTGGTCCAGAGACAAGACTATTGCAGAAGAGCTCACCATCACCTTGACATTCAAGTGCCTGTTTGAAGGCAAAAACTAATGGAGAAGACACCATTTTCATTGGGTAATCTGTTGTGATCTCATCTGCGTGTTTTGTTAAAATAGTATTCATTGCTAATAAAGCTTTAAGTCTTAATTTTTTTCTGTGTTGCTCCTGTCTCTGTTAGATTAAACAGCTCTTTGTTTACAGTGTTTTGTTCCTCTGATAACACTTATATGCTATAATCAAACTGACTGTCAAAGCAAGGATAAACTAAACAGATCCCTGTAAATCTCAGTATATTCAAGTAGTTTGTAAGACAGGATCAAATGATGCATCAGAAACTTGTGTATATGTCATTAAAAAAAAAGACAAAATGTAAAACTGAGTTTTTCCACATTTTGAGTTTATTCAGAATTAAGTTGGGTTTATTACTATTATTATTACTACCACTATTATTGTTGTTGTTTTCCTTCTTCTTGTTGTTAAACATACACCGTCAGTTTCTTGATTGATTCTATCACTCAAACCTGCAAAAGCTCATTCCAGAATAAATATATTCTAGAAAACATTATTCAGTCTGGAAATGCTAAAATGTAGTTGTGAAATACAAAAAAAAAAAGCATTTTCCAGATAAATGTTAATTCATTATATTTTCATATAATGAAATAATATTTCAAAGAAATAAGATTGCTTTTTCCTAAATAACCTCATTTAAATTCTGCTTTCAAGCAAAGCTATATTAATCCTTTGTTGTTATTATGTGTCCAAAATTCTTACTAGAGACAGAAGGTTCCCATCAGTGCTTGGCACTTTGTCACAACACAGAGTTGGTGTAAATTTAAATATGCAGAGAGGGCCTTGGCAGTGGCTGCAGTGTTCTGATAGCACAGCCACGTTTCAGGTGCTTTGATTTCCAGGGAAACAGGCTGGCTCTACCTACAGTACTGCCTCCATCTCCAGTGTGTGGAGCACATCTCTATGCTTCCACATCATGTGGTGGGAAGCTCTCTTTAGAACTTTTATTCCAAGATCAGGGCAACTGATTGCTCAGATTCAAAACAGAGAATTGGTTTTAAATTTAAGTAATATTCCAAGATCAGGGCAACTGATTGCTCAGATTCAAAACAGAGAATTGGTTTTAAATTTAAGTAATATTGACTTAAATTTCTACAGTTCAAACATCTTTCTGGAAACTTCTGACATTGCATTGAGAGACATGTCAAACGGAATATATTTTATTTAAGATATTCCACTGTCTGTACTGAGAAAAGCAAGGCTATTCAGGCTTCTGGGCAATACCACAAGGAAGCTACACCAATTGCAGTTGAGTAACAATTGACTGAAGTAATTTTAACTTTAGAGATCATCTTACTGTCCCTAGCACTCATCCTTCTGTGCTTGGCCTTGTGAGAGATGCTTGTCAGCACTGGGGGTCCCTTTGGTGTCTGTGCTAAAACATCAGTGGAAGTGGGATCCAGGCTGTGTCACCCAGTCCTGCAGCCGTGGGAACTGCTAAAGGGTGGCTTTTCCCCGAAAAGCCGGCAGGCGCGGTACCTACGCCCAGCTCCAGTTTGAGTGACAGTAGAAAGAACGAGGCAGAACCCAAACAACATGTAAATGAGCTACCGTGCACGAGCCTGACCTGTGGCCCTGGTTAGGCAACTGCAGTTGTTGAACAAATGTAATCTGACAGCAGGGCTTTATCCCAGATCATCATTTGTGCAGTGGAGTGCTTGGGTGGTTTTCTGACCTGGTGCTGGGATTCTGCAAGCTAAAGCTACCAACCACAGCCTTGCAGAGAATGATTATTTAAGGTGAACGAGCCACTGAGGATATCCTGACACCTTCTGTGCTGCAGATGAAAAAGCAAAATTGCTTCTGTTCACCCCAGGAGACATCCAGGGCTTGATTCAGTTTCCTAAAGACAAGCATGTCCTGTCATTAGAGATATATCTGGACACGAGACACTCATAGAATGATAGAATGATAAGGGTTTGAAATGGACCTTAAAGACCATCTAGTCCCCAGCTCCCCTGCCCTGGGCAGGGACACCTCCCACAAACCAGGCTGCTCAAGGCCTTATCCAACCCTGCCTTGAACACTGGGGTTGGGACATCCACAACCTCCCTGGGCAACCCATTTATTCCATTGTCTAACCACATTTAATATCTAACCTAAATTTCTCCTCTTTCAATTTGTACCCATTACTCCTTGTCCTATCACTGCAGTTCCTGATCAAGAGTCCTTTTCCAGCTTCCCAGCAGATCTCCCTTAGATACTGGAAGGTTGCTCTGAGGTCTCCCCACAACCTTCTCTTCTCCAGGCTGAACAGCCCTACCTTTGTCAGCCTGTCTTCACAGGGGAGGAGCTCCAGTCCTCTTATCAACTACATGACGCTCCTTTGGATTTATTCCAACAGTTCCATGTCCTTCTGATGTTGGGGACACCAGAACTGCTCACAGTAGTCCAAGTGGGATCTCACAAAAGCAGAGTAGAAGGGGCAGAATCACCCCCTTCAAAATGATACAGAATCTATACTAGACACAGGTCCTTCTGCAGTGACATCTGAAGAGCGGGTCAGATGTGCCAGGTTATCCCAGAGAGTGTGGATTATATCCACCTGCTTGGCTGGTGAATTCTCAAACAGCCAGTTCAGCTGCATCACTCTCATTTAACTTTGCTGATGAGGGGGTACGATGCAGCTGCTATCACACGAATGTGTGAAGCCATTTGAGATGTTCTGGAATAGCTGCCTTGAGTTACTGATTCAGGTGAGTGTAGGCTTTCTATGGACTCCAGAAATGTTGATTGGAAAGGATCTCAAGAGGTCACATGGTCCAGTCTGAACATCCCAAGCCACAGCTCACGGCCACTGTCTCTTGTTTCATTAGATGACGCCAGTGAAGCTGAGAGGATGAGCAATGAATTTCCTCCAATACCAGCTCTGCCTGGAGCAATGGCATGACAGCACAACCTCCAGCAGACAGACTGTGAAGTGCTACCTCACCCTTTTAGAACAGAGAACATTTTATGTTGTCTAAACTTTTTTTTGATGTGGTAAAAGACACTTAACTGAGGCATAACACATACAACTACTTAGGCTATGCTTACAAACTGCACCCACAATAACCATAACCTCACAAACTGCTGCCCTCCTTCAGGTTTGCCAGAAAGATCAAGGATTTATTGTGTGATATTTTCCTTCTGTACCTATTACTACCCCCTGAAGACCAATGATATGAACTCCCCATGCTCCTGGAAATCACACAGACTGTCACAAAAAGTCAGTGCTGCACGGTCCTAAGAACATAAAACTGGCCACAGGGACCAGGTCAAGATCCATCTGGTGCAGTATTTCACCTCTGATATGTGGCCAAAAGTGGATGCCTAGGGAAAAATTTGTTGAATGCAGAACAGTAAAAAATAGCAGTATTTTCTCAGAATAAACACACAGTCTACCATCACTCGTGGCCCAGGAACTCCTTGAGTCAGAGGAGATAATTTTGGATTTAACACTAGCACATTATTCTCTCTGGACAGTTTACACTTAAATCCATGCACGTGTAAATACCTTTGATGCAGCCTGGTCTGAGCTGCAAAGTGTCATCTTGCAAGTCCCTGCCAAACCACTCCAAGCAATCTCTCGATCATTCCAGATGAACATTGAACCAGGGAGCACACACAGATGTTACAGTTCAAAGCTCTAGGAAAAATGCAACCAGTAGCACATTCTTTGAACCCTACCTCATATCTACTCAATGTACATTTGTAGATATTGAGGCCAGAATGAATCTGTAGGTCTGACTTGCACTATAAAAGATAGCTGTATCCAATTATTGCCCCCATTATTTGAAGTGTGGAGTCAGCTTGCAGATAGGAACCCTTTAACATAGGTTGTTATACCTGAGCCCAGTACCTAGATGTGTGCCCTAGTCATCTGCAATGTCACCAGTGCACACTGCCAGGAGTTTGGCAGCTCTTCTGGCTCACTTTGATAGAGAGACCAACCTCTGCGTGGATGACATTGCCACTGCCAAGAACAGGAACCTGGAAAACCAGCCCAGCTTTGGGGTCTTGACTTGCAGGGTGAATTCTGTGTGACTGATACAATCAGCTCCCAGAATGACTTCTCAAACTGCCTGAAGTTCATGTGTTTTTATAACTGGGTATTACGTCAGCTGGAAGTTTCAAACTCTACGGTTATTAACTTTTGAAAGACTGCTTTCCAAAGGGTTAATGAGTCATATCGCTAGCTGATAGAAATGCCAATTAACAGGGATCAGCTGTAGAATAATTACTTGCAGAATGTGAGCATTAGGTATGCACAGAAGTTACAAAACCCAAGAGGATAGTGTAAAATTGCAGTTTCTAGGGAGCTGAATCTCTAGAAACCCTTAGTCAAATTTCCCATATTTGGATCCCTTTCCTCCACTTACACAACACAAAATAACAGTTTTCAATATAATTCAGATTACATTATATATTTAAAAATGTTTAGGTCCTTAATAAGGCACTCAGTTTCATTGTACCACAGAATCACTCAACAGAAAATGATTTAATGAATACATCTGGAAAATGCATGTATTTTAGTGGCTGATAACATCTGCAGTCACCTAGCAACATATTTGTGACAGTGACCTGGCAAATTGTTGAATGACATTTTTAACTGCTTAGCCACTGTGCTGAATAGGTTTTTCTCATTTTAATCAGATTTGGTATTAGATTGCACATATGAGAAAAAAAAGAATTGGGTATATAAATGTACTGAGAGTGAATATTAGAAAAGGCATTGTGATTTTGGAAAAGTGATTGTGATTCCAGTGAAGCAATGCTGAGAAGTTTTTCACACTTTCCTTTGCCTTGGTTGCTTAAACTGTGTCAGGTATGCAGATTATCTAACCGTAAGTCTATCCAGGACACAATAAATCTATTAAAACATAGACTAATTTATTTATTTATTAGAATGTATTTCCTGTGCCTTAGAGAACAGTATTTATTGCTTGTATTTTAGCTAAATAATATTAGCATCAAGCCTGTTTGCAAGTAACATGATCTATTAATAGATAACTATTAATATATCTGGATAGAGAGTGGGGCTTTTTGCATGCCTTTATGCTGCATCTCTTTAACCTCTTCATATCACATATAGAATAAATTAAGTGATAAACTAATCCTGGAAATAGGCATATGAAAAATTCACAAGTTACCATTCCTTACAAGAATTAGCTATAGCAGATCTGTGACTTTCATCCCAACCACAGGCAAATGACCTTTCATTTGAAAACATAATTTTCAGCTTTTTATGGCCTGTGAGTTGGTTTTTTCATAGCCTCTCTACAGTGAGCTCAGCATCAGGAGAGATAAAACTTCCATAAGCACATTGTTTCTCTGAGCTGCTGACAATACACAACATCTAATGCACAGTTTCAGTTCAGCTCCCAGGCAGCTGTATCACTGAACACATACGTCCACCAGCTTACTGGGGAGGGGGGCACTCAGCTCCCCCCAGACCAGACACCAGCACTGGTCAGCCAACATGTGCTTTGGGGTCTACTGCCAGTAGTGATTGAAATTCCATTGACTGGAGTGAGTTCAGACACTTGTACAGTCCTAAGCAAAGGGGAAAGAATAATGAGTGCTGAATAATGCACGAATAATGAATTCATATCCCTCCCTCGGTCTCTTTTAAGTTTTATACAACATACAGAAGGCAAATATCTCTTCCTGGTTAATGTCTTAAGGGATTATTAAACCACAAGTTCCAGGTTGGCTCAACGCACGTTTCAACCTACTGCCATTTGTGCATGAACAATCCTTCCTTATTGGAAAAAACCTCACCCTTGGAAAATTATGTATGAACATGGAGAGACAGCAAAGTGAAAAACTACTCACAGGACCTACTTGCTGCTTAGTGGCAGTGAACATAAAGCAGAGGTGAATAGTTGGATGTTCTAGAAACCATTGTGAGAAATTTGGATGGACTCCCCCCAGAAGGATTTTGATTAAAAAAAAGTTGCTTGTGAATAGCAGGTAATTCCATTGGTTAGAATTCTCCTCTAGCAATATAATTGATTCTGTGCCTGTATTTTCTGAACTTAGAGCAAATTTTGGTTCACTTTTGTACTGCACATAGAAAAGGTATAAATGGGGATGATTATACTGAATGCGTGCACAGGAATCAGGGCCTTACTAAGACACTAGGTGGGCATTAGATGGGAGATTGCAGCACTCAATAAACATGCAGCAAACATTTTGGGTATATCTCAATTAATTGCTGTTACTCTACACTTTGTTTCATAAACCTGCATTCATGAGTGGTAAAAGCCTGTCCTGAAAGTAGTCACTGCTTAATACCCCTATCATTTCCCTTTACAACCATGCTGTTGCTGTAATGCCCATAAAATGACCTGTCAATTGTTAGGCAGCTGGTGTCATCTGATTGATCCTCATTAGACTAATTATAAGTGTCTCACCAGTGTCTTTTAGTTCTCTGTCATCAGCTGGGCCACAGTCTTCTTTTGTCTCTGGAACTTCTTCAGGGCAGGAACTTACTTCTGAGAAAAATATCCTGCCTTGCACAACAGGACCTTGACCTTTGACTGAAATCTCTGGATATTGCAGCTTATTGTCTGAGAACACAAACAGCCCGGGTATGCCTGGACAAAACCTTCTGGTAAGAGAAGAGAATGTGGAAAAGAGGTCTTTCCTATGTGTCTGAAACCAGCCATGGTAAAAACAAACTGTAAAGGATCTATGAACATGCAAGTCTATGCTGCTTCTGTTCACTGACATTTTTGGCTGAATTTATCCAAAAGACAGGAAATCTTTACCCAATAAAGTTAAAAATTACCTAGAAGACAGGCTTATTGTCCTTCTACAAAATGAAGAAACTGATGAGGAGGATATTCCAGACAACTCCTCTCCAATTTTGGTGTTTTCCATTCATATATCTTGACCTCTCTAGCAGCACCCTTGCCTACTTCCCCCTCCATGCCACCCTTTCCCCCTGCAGCATTGCTCATACACTTTCAGGTGTATATTGGCCATGGCAGCTTTCGCCCCACCACGTACAGAAATCACCATAAGGATTCCTTGGCATCCTCTTGCAACAACCCAAAGGCTTCCAGCATTCCATCCCCCATGGGAGGTCTGGGCTACAGCTCCTCAGGAGTGCAGTGTCCCAGTATGATCCTCAAAAGGATGCTGTGGTGTGCTGTCATGAGGAAGGGAGTGTGGAGAAGCAGGCAGCTGCCACAGCGTGCAGCAGGAACACAACCTGCCTCATCAGAGGCTTTGCAGAAGTGACAGGTGACATCCTGCAGGGCCGTGACTGAAAGGACACAGTACCAAACAATACCACAGCTAAGAGGCACTAATAGTACCTGTAGCACCAGTAGTACTACCTGTAATACCAGTCACATGTCCCAGCCAGCAGTGCTGAGTGTGGCTGTGCTCTGAGCCACCGTGAAGGCATGGTTCCTCCCTCCCACGCTCCTTGGGGGAACACACAAACTGTCCTTCCCTCCAACCCTTCCTGCTTCCTTACCAGCAGCATCCCTCCCTTTCTTTAACACACAGGAGGAATCAGAGGAGCCCATAATGGTCCTGGGTCAGGATAACTGATGGGTTTGAGTCCCCACATGAGGAAGTGGAGGGGGATAGATGGTGAGCGGTTCCTCCTGTCCCCATGGCATCCTGTAGTGTGGCTTCCCATGGTGAAGCCTCCAAGAAATAAACTGCGTATCCCAGCAAGATGAGATTAGCTGATGAGTGCAGGGTTTGGTGAGGAAAGAGAGCTTTCCATCTAAGGCCCCAACCCCAAAAGCTTACTAGCCTTCACTGTGATTAGTATCCCTATAGTTACAGATGCATGAACATACACCTGCAATGCTAGATGCAACTGTTCGGTGCTACCACATTCAACAAAAAGCAGGATGAGCACAGATACAGTGATAATGGAACAATGTCCTGGCTCTTCAGAGCTCTGGTGCATGACAGCACAAAATGGATGTGCCCCAAATCTGCTCGTTTCTGTTCTGTGGAGGATTTACACACCTCTCTAGGTCTGGAGCAAAACCTGAGACAAAAACAACCAAGAACTACACATTACCAAACTCTGAGAGATCCAGATGAATTTGCCCAGCCCAGAAAAACCCAAATCCAATCTTTTGTGAATTTTGGTTCTGGAGATCAAGTCAGAGCTGTACTTCATGGCTTGGTCCCACCTTTAATATAGAGAAAAATATTTCAGCCCTTAAAGCAATTCTTTTTTGTCTTGCATGACTGCCTTTCTGATTTCAGGATTTCAGTGATGACTAAAGACATGGTTGTTACTGACTTGACCTCTCCCAGCGGAGGCATCTTCTTACCTATGTGTTTCTTTGGGAGGCAATTATTTTCTTCCTGCTTCTGAGGTTTGCAATTTTGGAGCTAGTGCTTTCTTTCAAGCTCCCACAACGCTCTCAGGAACCTCTCCAGGTAAAAAGCAAATGTTATCTCAAAGGGGTACTGAGGCTTTTATTACATCCTGACTTCACTTCTGTAATTCGTTATTTGCTGATCTGCCTGCCATTTCCCTGAGGCGTTTGCAGCTCACGTTGAACTTCACTGTTGAAACCTGGATTTCTGAGCATTTTGCTTATTTCCTGAGAGAACTTCTCTGATTTCATCCTGGTAAAGTGGCAGTTTCAGGTTGAAATTAATTTTCTACTTGCCAGCTTTCAGAGGTGCTTTCCTCTTCTCATCATTTTATTTTCCTATTACTTCATTTGCAGCTTTGTCCCTTTGAGTTGCTTTTCATCTTCTTCTGTCTGAGTCAGTTTCACTGGTGAATCTCCAAAAAACTGCCAAAGGCCCACACTCTGTGCAGGCCTCAGAGTGAAGTGCCCTCACCTGCCCATTCAAGTCACCCAAAATGGGACTTTGTAAAGGAGGACTGACCAGGGCTGGCTCCAGCTTCCCCTTCAATTCTGATTCTGATTCTGATTCTGATTCTGATTCTGATTCTGATTCTGATTCTGATTCTGATTCAGTTCTGTTCTTCTGATAGGTTCTTCTTGCCTTTTACCTACTTTCCCTTTTTGTCTGTGATGAACACCTGTACAAAAGCCAAGCACAGGGTTTACTTGCCACATGGCTATAAGATGGACAAATTCAGCTTCAGCTGTCTCCAAAGACAAAGATACACATAATATACTATGAAAGATATAAATGCTAAGCCCATCTAGCAACAGCTGGAGAACCTAAGAAGGCTCACTTGAGATGACAATATCTGCCTAAGGATAGCTCTGTGGTTGCACAGTGAGATTTGCTACAAGCTAATGAGCAAAGTTTAAAAATCCCTTTAACACTGTAGGTTTCTGTGTAAGCTACATGCATAGTAAGGTCAAACCCTGCTTCCAATTTCACCTCCTCCATACAGGTCCTCTCAAACTGCAAAGGGAAAAAAGCATATATTTTGGCTTCTCTCAAGGAATAGTCAGGGGCTACAAAACTTCTGTTGTTTGTCTCAGCCCTCAGCCACGCTGGGAAGGGGGATGCATTTGGTGGTGACCCTTAGGCTGGGAGATCCTCCCAGTCAGTGATCAAGGCTGTTCTAAAACATCTTCTACTCTGCTACTGTAAGTGGATGGTGATGGTAAATCAGCTGTGCCCTACTTTTTGTGCTTGCTGAGTTCACTTCAGCAGTGCTCACGGATGATTTATCTTCTGGAAGGCATTTAAACAGTCCAGCTATGTCTGCTCTCACACGTCGCCACCTGAGAGCCAGAGTATCTCCTCTGGCTTGGAGCCACACCCACCCTACCCCTGCTGAGCAACCTGGGCCACATGGGGTTGACAGTGCAGCTCAGGGGGGTTGTTCCAAGACTGTGGCACTATGACTGAGAATGAGTTCCAGAGTGCTGAGCATGGCACAAAACCTAGACAGAGACAGTGGAAGGGAGCAGGAAATCCCAGGATGCCATTCCTTAAGCAGGCATACCCACACCATCCTTCAAAGAGGTTTGAAGGGTTTGCAGCCACTGCCCAGAAGTGGGGCCCAGGGTAGTCAGAGCTGCCATCTGCTCCAACTTGCTAGAATGCTATATATGAGCATTTGGAAACCACAAGAGTTTGCTTCTGATTCTGCAGGCATCTGCTTCCCCAGCAGAGATCAAAACCAGCGGGCAGTGCCTGTGCCCCCGCAGTGCAGACCCATCCCGTACCTGGCTCACGCTGGGTTTGCTGGCACACCCATGCCCTCCCTCAGCACTGCACCAGCATCCACCTCTGCCTGCTTTGGTTTGCCTCCACGTCCTGATAAACCTTGCCTGCCTCTCCCTTGCAGAAGCCCAGACATGTGATTTTGTTCCTCCTGTCTAGTCCTTGTTGCCAGCGCTGCTGAGTTCTGCCTTTTCCATACTTACTACACAAATAAAAGGGCAGCCTGTCCATGGAGACCACACTGAGCACAAAGCAAAAGAACAGTGAGGACCATGGCACACCACAAACACCTACCCCGGCACGCCCTGACAGACAAGGGAGAAGCTATGCAAGATAATAATTTTGTACCAGTGGGATTCCTTAGCTGCTTTTCCAGATTTTGTAACATTTGGTTGGTTTAGGGTAGGCAGTGAAAGACTGATTTCAAAAGCTGGCTGGATTGCACAGGAAAACACTTTCAAAATTAGGTCTTTTGAACTGTGCTTTCACATTTCAATGGCTGCTGTATTGGTAGCAGCACCTAATTCTTGTCTTGGTTAGAATAAACCAAATGGCTACTGATGAGTCTGCTACCAGGCTTGACATGGAAGCAAAATACGACAGTGAATGGTAAAAGGTATATACGAAAGCTTTGGGGGCTTTGCCTGGATGACAGCAAAGAGAGATTCCATTTTTATTAATATTTGCCATTTTTAGCACTTAGGTGTAACCTTTTAAAAATGTATAGGTCAGATCTGTGTCTCAAAGTCAGGAACAGCTTTTCTACTGGTTTGGATGGAATTCAAGTTCAATGCATTAACACTGCTGTATCAATATCTTACAATTTGTATCAGCATTAGCATTGCTAATAATTTTACAGTGAATGTCATGATCTATAAGGATTTTACATTCAACTTACTAGAATATTACACTTTTAAGTGATACATGACACTTACTAGCTGATAAGATCTGAAAAGTGTGAACCCTGCATATTTTAATGCAGAATACAAATAACAGCCCAAGGGCAGTATTTTTGAATGTAACTCCTTAACCCAATTTTGGCTTATTTTGGAGTTAAAAGGTATGTTGATGCCATACCAGTAGTATCTTGAATTTTAGGCAGGTCTGCCATTCTTCCCAGAAAAGAAGTGGTTCAAGACATCCAGCAATCTTGTCTCCAGCTCCTCTTTTCCTTTTGCTGCTAGAGGCCACTTGCACAGCAGGCATTGGCACTGGTTCCTACTGCACCAGGTCATCCTTGTGTGCTCTGAGCTGGGCAAGACCCTGGAGAGGTCTGGTCCAGGCTTGGCTATTAGAGCAGATTACTAATCCCCACTACCAACACTGAAAGAAGAAAGCAAACAAGAAATGCAGCCTGACAAGGAAGCCCCTTGTGATGCTGCAGTTTTTACACTTATTTACGTACCATCTGTTGGTCAGGGCTGTGCCCGCAAGTACAGAATACATTTAATTGGAATGGGCCTGGAAAAGCAGTGTGAAGGGACAGTAAAGCAGTGGTGGAGAACACAGGCATCATGTTTTGCAGCGTTGATGCACCAGACACTTGATACCTTGTTGCATTCCTTCATTCATTCATTGCAAGGGGAATTTTTCAGATGCCTTTTCCTCCCTGCCTGCAGTGTGAACCACAGCACCGCCCCGCAGCCATCTACAGAGAGTGAGGCAGATCTCACCATGGATACCCATTTAAATAGAGAAGTCACAGGACAGTTGCTATTTGTGTGCCTGAATGGAACTCTATTGTGCTTTTTTTTTTTTTTTTTTTGCTCCAGGGAAGCAGAACAAACCCTTCTTTTTCTTTGTTTATATGAGGTGAAAAAACATACTGGTAGTGACTTTCAGATAAAAAAACACTTAGTTGTAGTCAGTTCCTTCTCTCTCTAAGAACATCTGGGGATACAGAGACAGTCCATCTGTCCTGCTGCAGCACTGAGACAAAATACCTGTGATCTGAAACACCCTTCTCATTTCCTGTCTGATTACATCTCATGCTGTAGTCCTTTGTGGTCAAGAACTGTTTCTTTTCTCCATATGCCCATATCTAGAAACACCAACAACTTTCAGGCACCAGCCAAATACAAGCTTTTGATATCATGCATGGAAATTATATTTTTTTAGGTATTGAGTCAAACCTCAGAAGATCTCAGACTTGTCTCAGAGGACCATTGTCATCCTTGGCGTAATAACCTCTCTCTCTGCACTCTGGCTTTCTGTCTCTATTTTTAATTTGTTTTGCTACAGCGTCCCTGTCAGACACGAGGGGCTCCTTCTGCTTCTCTTGTACAAACATGTAAGCAAACAGTAGTTATTGCTGCAGTAAATTCACATACTCAGAAGGAAATTATTTTTGAGGAAAAAAAAATTAAGGCAAAGGAAAGGAAAAAAAAAGTGTAATGCATTTTCAGTAACATCTGAGATGTGTTCTCCGCACAGCCTTGTGCACAAGCCAGTGCACAATGCCAGGCCAGTGGTTGTCCCCATGAGCTCCCTCTGCCCAGCCCACCTGGTGCTCTGGCAGCACCACACGCCCGCGGTGTGAGCCAGCTCGGGGTGCAGCCACCACGTCTGGTCTGCCCAGCTCTGCAGAGCCACCACGCTTGCTCAGAGCAGGGCTGAAGCTCACATGCTCACATGCAACTCCAGCTCCACTTTAAGGCCCCTCATTTTAAAAAAGAGGTTAAAGAACTTTCACAATGTTAGCATCAATCAATTTTTAATGTATTATCTTAAAGGACACGACGTAAAGTCTTGTTTTGGGGCACATCTTAAAGGACAATAACATTCCCCTTGCAGGTTAGGAGACCTAGGAGGTGTCCACATGTGGATTGGATATCCAAGCTTCTGTTACAGTCAGTGGAGTCCAGAGACCTGCCCACTTCACCCCAAAGCAGACATCCTGGCACACCAACTAGCTAGCTAAAGTCAGATGTCTAGTGCCAGTTTTGCCTCTGCTATCCAAGATATTTACACAGAATTGCCAAATACTAAACATGACCTTTCTCCCTCCCAAGTGGCAGCTGGAAGTTGGGGCCTATTACAGGATATCTCAAATGGCTCTAAATAAATGAATGTGCACAACTGAAGCATTCAGCAGGATAGCTCTTCAGGTTTCCTGCCTATGATGGGAGTTTGTATCTATCTCATACAGAGACGTTCCATCCTTCCTGAATGTCACAAAAGAAGACAACTGTCAATTTTTTTTTCCTTCCCAAAGGATGGGAAGCTTGGCTCCAAGTTCCAGATCAACTCCTCCCCAGAGCATCTTTCCTCCCAGAGGACATCATGGGGCTCACCCAGCTCTTCAGGACTTTCCATACCTCCAGGCAGTATCCAGCCTGCCTTTAGCCGATGCACTGACATGGTTTTGTGCACTGTTTGAATTAATTCCACTATAATGTAAGCTGCTGAAAAGAAACAGTGTTTATCCAGGACTCAGCACCTCTCAGACTTTCTCATTACTTACATAGTGTTTATATTGCTCAGTGGTGCCAATCAGGGTAAGTATTTATTGCTGCAGGCTGTTTACTGCTCCATATCTCAATATAGCTGCTGCCCCGAAGAACTCACAATTTAATTATAAAACAAGTTGCCAGGAGTTTAAAACAGGAGAGAAAATTGATCAGCAGAAGAGGTAAGAGTCACAAAGTCGAGAGAAGCAAAATATTTTTTATTCTACTCTGTTTATTTTTTACAATTATATGCTTTTCAATTAAAGCATTTTTTAAAATTAAAAAAAAAAACCCAAACAACTAACCAAACCACACGTGCTTCATTTCTCTTTTCCCCCTTCCTGTTTCTCATTGCAATTTGTATTTCTCAGTAGAAAGATTGGACTTTCCATAATTTGATGTTTCCACTTAATCCTATTTAAGATTCTCTTTCATGTTCATAACTTCCATCTGCTTATACCATTGGTTCAGGTGTCTCTCCCAAGCTGGGTGCTGGATTATCAGCAGAGATGTACAAGGCCTTTCTTTCCCTAGTGGTCTATGAAGCAAGGCAGGTCACATTCATCCATTTTGCCTTCATTCCTCTTGATTAACTTGCCTCCAGGCTGGACCAGGTGCCAGCAGGTAGGTTTCCCACTGGTTTCTTAGCAGGACCTCCCCTGGATTTCCTGGGACCATCAGTCCTGCTGTGAGTCTTGGGACATCACCCACTATTATCCTATCCATATCATCCCAATGAATTCCAGCTCACCTCTATCCAACTCACTTCACAGAATCCATGGACACACTTTCCCAGATACAAGATTACTTCTACCATTAATTTAGAAAGATAATTTGTGTTATCTCTGCAGGATACCCCCCACTTATAACTCAATTTGATACAAATCAGAAACATATGACTGCAAGCCTTACCCATATTATAGCAGACACCAAAACCCTTCTGCTGCTGTGCCACATGCAGGAGAAGAGGCACTAGAAGTGTGAAAGGCATCACAGGCAGCATTAAGCTTTTTTTAAAAAAATTGTTGTGTATTGAAAATCAGGGTTTTGTGTGGAAAATCAGTACACACATTTGCACTGTTACTTCCTATTCAGATTTCACAGCTGTACTCTCAGAGCTCTCCTCTCTGCAAACACAGAAGAGACACGGGAGGCTAGAGGGAAATACTCTTCTTCTGTGCCAGAAAGTGGTTGTTAGGAAAGCACTGCATTTGTCTCATCTGGGCTCATCTTTGTGTCACCAGGCATTGGCTGGTCCCAGGCAGCCTGGCTGTGATGCAGAGAACTTCCTGATGTATTTGTCCACTGAACACTGAGCCACATGCACAAGTCACAGAAGCCACCAGACATGCTCCCAGCCCCAGCTCAGAACTGACCTCACCGGATTGAGGAGAGAAAAACAGTATAAACATGTATTTTTCACTACTGGGTAGTTCTCAAGGTGATTTTGTCCATCTACAGTAGTACCAGAAGGATGAATATTAAGTTTGTGTCCAAAGCATGTGTTAGCTGACCATGCCATTAACAACAACCATGGCTGCCTGCCATCAGGAGAGAAAGCTCTGTTATTTCCCTGACACTGAACTTTCCATGTTGCACTTAGCTTAGTACATAAGTCAGCTGGAGCTTGCTATTCAGACTTCCTATAGTACAAACTGCTTTTTTCTTTTCCCTTTAAAACAGCTTTCTATTTTCTCTCTTACACCCAAGGGGAAGTTAGAACGGAGATCGCACAAAAACTCTGCATAAATGATACAGTTTTTATGTGTACCTTGAGGTGCACAGGGATTTCCCCATACTTAGGTAAGTATGCTCAGTTTAGATGTCTAAGATATGTGTCAGTAGGCCACAATGAGACATCTCTAGTCACCATTCATGTAGGTTTCCTCCACACCCTTTACAGGTCATTCCACTCCCAAAATCTGGCACACATGATCCACTCAGGGGTGGCCACAGCTCTCAGTCTGGTTCACTCAGCTGTGCTTTCATCTCGTCCCTGTTTCATGGGCAGCAACCACTGTTGGGGCAGCCTGGGTACTCTGGAGCTTCAGCTCCAGACTTAATCCATCCTCACCAAGTGCTTGACCTTGTGGATGACTTTAAAACCTGCATTTCTCTTTCTGGGTGATTCCATTGATTGGGCAGGAGCTACAAGTACTAACCACAGAGCAAACACTCCTTTCTGCATGCTTGGAGCCATGTATACAGACTTAGCAGGGAGAAGTAAGGCATGGACTAAAGATAACACCCATCAATATGATGGAAAAAACACACAATATCCTAAGGGGAAAACTTCACTGGAAGAAAGATAGCAAGTTTCAAGCAAACCAGCTGCCTGAAATTAAGTATTACCATCATAATTTGGAAGAGGAGAGAGTTGGTGTTGATGTCAGCATCGAAGGTGAGTCAAAGAAGCTCTGGGAAGACAGGAGGAATAAACTCTAACCCCCTGCCTCCTCTGAGATCATTGCTTCAGCAGGAGCTCTATTTGTGTCTTGGAGCAACAAGCAGCCTCCACAGAAGCTCTGTGGTAGATGAGGAAACAGATCAATCAGAAATTTTCATGAGAGCAACAGTAGTTTATACAGGAAAATGCTTCCCCTGAAAAACATCCTGAGGATCAAGGCCTTCTGGTACATGTTTGAGATGCCAAGATCACTACTTGAAGCATGAAATGAGAAGAAAGCATTGTGACTTCTCAAACAAGATCTAATTCCGTTCTCTTTCTGAGTATTAGAAAATAACAGGTGTGAAAACTGTCTCTCTTACTGGAATCCTTCTGCTGGCTGAAAACCAGAAATGAATCCTCATGTCATGGAAAAGGGCTCTGCCAGAGGGAAGAGGATGCATAGGGCTGTATTGAATAGATCATCTTGACTGTTTCTAGGATTCAGCAGTGTGGAGTAATTTTTTTACAGACCTTCAAAGACTAGTTGTCCTCTTTGACTCAGGGGAAGGGGTGCAAAGAACAATCAGACAAGACTTTACAGAATATCAGCACCTGATGGTCTTCTTTTGTGGAAATCTTGCTTTGTTCCCTGTTGGAGCCCAGGGCAGGGCAGAGACCCCTATGAACACCCCCATGTACATCTTGGGGGGTTCGGGACCCTTGCTGCAGCCCCAGGAGAACACTACCTTTCACTTTTGCCCATGGAAAGGACTTTCAACACTCAGAGAAGAGTTGCAAGTAGTGTAGGTTTGATAAAATGTTAGTTTAGTTTATCGTGGGTTGTGAAAATGTAGTTTGGGTTTTTAGGATGGAGGCTGGAAAAAGGACAAAATGGAGGATCTTGGGTAGTGCCTGAGCTTCTTCCTTCTTCTTCATAGACTCCATCTTCTGTTGTGTGGTGGCACAGGGTGATTGGGTAGAACGGTTGGAGGTAGAAATGTCAATTAGAGAAATAAGTAAGGACAATAGGTACACAATTGTAAATACAGTATGTTTGGGATTTGGATTGGGTCAAACGGCTTCATAAGGCCTTGAGGGTCACTCCCTCAGGGCCACTCCAGCTGTGTTCCCAAAGAGAAAAGACCTTGTAACTGAAGAGAGCTCAACAAAAAGATAAGAAATAATAAACACCTGAACAAGAAGCTGGAATTCTCTTTCTACTCCTTTCTAACTCTGGCACCAACTGACCTCGGAAGCGGAAAAGCATTCCGAGAGTTCCCTGAGGGGCTGCCTGCTTTTGCAGAGCACAAGAGATACATCAAAGAACTTGATGAGTGTGGGTATGTGTTACATTGTATCTGTTAATTATGGGCATAAAATAACTGGAGACAGGACAGCAGTTTCTTTAACATAGGTAAACCCCCAGTAGCTATGATGTACAGCAATTCCCAAGTATTTACAAGCCCAGCTCGCCAAGTGCAAGATTCGAAGCCACTCTGTCCCTCTGCCACAAGTGGCAAGGGTAGGGGTCTTCTTAAAGCAGCTCAGAGACAACCAACTCTTCTCTGTCCCTGTTTTGCTCCTTTCCTTAGAATTACAGGGAACTTGTAATCAGTCAGTTTATCAGAGAGCAGACAGTGGCTAGTGGGCATCTCTGAAATGCCCCCAAAAGATCTGTCTTGAAATACATGTGCAAGTATAGGCAAAATTCACCATAAAATTATTTAATTATTTTAAAGTCTTCAAGAATTATCTGGGATTTTCAGGACTGGATGTTATCAATTCTCAGTGACCACAGACCCTGTTTTCATGTGATTCTTATTTGTAATACACAAGCTGCTAGTTTTTTCATTTATAGAGCAGAGTAGAGGAGATCTACAAGAGAATTGTCCTTTAAACACTGCAGCATGGGAAGAATGACACCCTTTTTTTGACTTATCTAATAATCACCTTGAGCCCTGCAGCTTCAGAAGCAGTAAGCCCGTAATTCAAAAGGATATGTGAAAAGAAATAAACCAAGAAGTCCTTCAGTCCTCACTGATGAATACAACAACCAGAGTTTTCCTGCCACCTTTGCTGCTATCCTCCCTAATCACACCTTCTAGCAAAGTACTTCTTGCATCACTAAGAAAGAAGTAACCTCCTAATCCAGCCATAAGGTGTAAAAATTCTCAAAAGATCCCTTTTTGTTGGGTATGTTTCATTATAAGCAGGAGGTTAGCTCAGTTCTCAAAGCTGTGTAAAAAAAAAAATCAAGGCCAGGACAATCATCTTGAGGGACACAGAAATGAAGTGTCAGGCACTGTACATCCAGTGCTTGGCAAAAGGATACTCCTTGCTTGCACTGAGCACTTTGAGCACATCTGAGAAGTGTTGCACTGCTACCAGAGACAATTTGCAACTCCACTGTTCTTGGCATGGCCTGGGAAGTCCTTTCCCAGCTACACCAGCTGCTGGTGGTCTCAAAGGACTAGAGGTCATCTGGGAATCACTAGCACTTGAGGGGTTTTCAGATAGACTCCTTTCTATCCTGAGCCACAGTGACCCCAAAAAGCAACAAGTGTTAAATTACTGTAGCCAACTATGCCCTTAGGAAGTCCTGATGAAAAGGATCATCCAGCATTTTGACATAAAAGCCTCTCTCAGACCCTACAACTAGACCACAGTGGTTCAAACTAGTTTTTAAACACATAATAGTCACTGTTTTATGGCATTTGAAACACAAAAATGGGTCTGAATTTCATCTATTTACCTAACTCCATCAAGTTCTTTATGATACATCTGAAACTTCAGCCACTTCCCTCTACATAACCTGTCTTGTATCCAATACACAGATGAAATAACAGCCTGCAGCAGTTTTCTTTTGTGGTGTTAGGATAAATTTATGCCCTCAGCATCCCAGTGTTGAACCTATTTTATAGTGAAACAGAGGAAGGAGAACCTGAGGCTTCCCAGTTGAAGCAACATCACCCAGACCATACAGGCTACACAAGAAATTTGGAGAGCATTTCTGCGTCACAGAGAGATATTAGATGCAGAGTTAAAGTGGAAAACCACATTTCTCCAAGTAAATTAAAAATTTAGGAGTTCTGTGATTTATATTGTGTTCTGTGTTAATGCCATTATATTTAGTGATATGACTGATGCTAGATTTAGGAAAAAGTGTTGCTTTAGAAACAATTCTTTGTAATTAATATTTTACTTGGCCTGAAGATTAACTTTGAAAAAGAGACACTTGAATTCTATGTTTGGTCTTCTTATACATAATATTCTGCTATGATGGGAGGGTCATATTAAACAGTCTATCTGATGCCAAATTAACTAATGGCCAAACAAAATGTTAATTCAAGTAAGGAGTATGTTTTTCCTGAAGACTGGAAACAAAGATGCAACCAATATGTTTCTATAGAAGGTATATGCCTATTTTTCAAGTCTTGAGTATTTAAGTTACTACCTTTCAACATTTTATCCCAGCTCACTATTATGCCTTATCCAATATATTCCTTCTATAACTAGAAACATTTGATATTCATAGCTTTGCAATTCATTCATTAGGGGCATGACAATTCATGTAATTTGCCTCACAGATGTCTAACATAACTGAGAATGAGAGAATTAAAATTGCATCCAAACACACACAGAGACAAGATATAGAAACAGAAAATCTTAAAATCTTTGAGAACACGAGCGGGAAATACAATTAAAGATGCTCATGTTTGAAATTGGAAGTTTGGGGAAGAAAGATTTATGTTTGTATGATCCCACAGAATCTTAGTATAGTGCTTAAGACAACAGAGATACAAAATTATAATAATTTTTCAGAGCATATACAAGTTTTGCATGGGACCTGTTACAACAGAGCTCAAACATCTTCATGCCTTAGTTTGCCACCTGTTGATAGGAGATAAATACACTCATACTTCACACAGGAGCTATAATGATATTTAAAGACTGTTGTGAAGTGTTCAGAAACAGTAGTGATAGAATGATGAAAACAGTTACAAAGGCAGAAAATTGCTAACATCCTTACTGCTAAGAAAATCTTAGATTCCAGACCCCTTAAAAATTTTTACTGAGACAGAAAATGTATAAATTATACAATTTTTCATTAAAGTTTAATTAGCTTTTAAAAATGGGCCCAAGCTAAAGAAATACATATGTCATAGATTAACAATAACTAAATCAAAGACAGAATATTGCTCAAATTCAGAATATGCAAGATCTGGTTTCAAGTCCTGACTCTGCTACAGACCTGCTACCTACAGACAGAGTAAGGCATGTGCATCAATCAGTTTTATGGCAGTGCAAAGTGCATGAAACAGAATGGCAATTTTCAGATTTGTGATTATTGTCAATTAACAGTAGATATTACTGTTAAACCACCTCTGAAAGTTTGCAATCAGCTGCTGTTAACAACAGTTTTAATATTTATGGAACCATGTGCAGCTTAGAGTTTTTTACAGGGTATTTATGAAACCCCAGGTTTAATGATGGCTCGCAACCATACTACAGCCTTATTTTAAAATAAGGTCTCTGTGTCTTAAAGAAATCAGACTCACCTGCTGCAGGGCTAAGGCCAGAGGGAAAATCTGCTGAGTGTGGGGTTGTTTGAACTGGTTCTACAGCAGCACTTTAGAAGGCTTGATATCAAACAGCAGCTGATCCAAGAAAGACACAAAGTGCACGTGTTCATGTTGTCAACCACGTGTGGGCACTCAGCACTGCTGTCTTGGCACTGGAATTCCACTGCAGTCCAGCTGGATTTTGGCACTGGATAGAATTAAAAAATTGTCTCATGATAGCCACAGTGTTAAAAATGATTGTTCAACTAGAAAAGAAATAGATCCAAATGATCACCTGCTTTTGTCAAGACAGAATACTCTGTATTACACATCTGCACGTAGTTGAGAAAGTGAAGAGTATGCCATTAAACATCAAACAAGAAGAAAAGTTCTACTGGAACATATCTCTGTCTACCTCATCTGAACCTGGATCATTCCTTCAGTTAGAGATGCATGGGTAACAGGGATCATAAATCTGCTCAATAATGGACTTTCATCCATTTACTTTATTTTCACTTAGCTACAAAGGAAGCCTGAGTATTTCACTAAACTACAGGATATCACATGGAGCTGAAACTTAGATATGCCTATCTTGTATAATCTTTTGGCAGGTCACCTAATCTCTCTTAGTTTCCCTTCCCTTTGGAAGGATTATTTAGTTTCTCCTCATCTCCTCCATGTTGACTGTTGAGATGGTCTATTTGAAACAAGGACTGTCTTTGAGACAGTCATATACTTACTTGTGACTTATGAAAGATACTGACGTAGAAATAATAGATATTTAAAATGCCACACATCAAATCCATGCAATAGAGACTTGTTACAGGACTCTATTAAAAGTTTTATCAGGAATAGCCCATTGTGTACCATCGTTTAGTATCTTATGTTTCAAAATAACTCTCTTCATGCAAAGCTGGGTAATAGCTTCAGGAATCATAAAATATTACTTGGTTCATAAAGTCTTACAAAATTGCAGAGTATTAAGTGGTTTGTGAATTTTGGCAAGTGTTCCAGGTCAGCAATTCTTAAATACTAGTGATTCATTAAGCCTTATCCCATAGATCTGAAGGGTAAAATATTTTATGAGAGTGTTTCAAAGGAGTAAAAAGAAATAAACATTAAACAACAAAAACACAAACTCACAAACAAATGAGAGGTAGTCCAAACCAGGAACTTCCTTACGAAGGAGAAATCTAGTTCTGTTAGTGGAAGTTTTTATCACACCACCCAAGTGCTTCACAAACTTCAATGAATTAATCCTCTATGGTCTTGTGAGGAAGGAAATATTATCCTTTTTATTTTATTGAGAGGAAATCATAAAGACTGTAAAGCCCAAGTGTTTCAGTACAACCAATGATTTTTGAGAGTTTGATTTTCTGACTGCTCAGTTCTAGGTTTAGCTTCCAGGAATACTGAATTATTTGCAGTTCCTCTTTGTACAGAGTTATCTCCTTAAGTACACCAAAGACCTTTTTTTTTCCCCCTCAAACTATGAATCCTAATTTAAAAACTTACAGAATCACAGAATTAATGATTCATCAAGGTTGGAAGAGACCTTCAAGATCATCTAGTCCAGCCATCAGCTCAGGACTTCCACAACCATCCCTAAGCCACACCCCCAAGTGCCACATCCAAGCACCTCCTGAACACATCCATGGACTCCAACGCCTCTCTGGGCAGCTCATTCCACCGCCTGACTGCTTTTCCAATGAACTTTATTTTTTTTCTAGTATCTAAGCTGAACTTCCCCTGGCACAACTAAAGGCCATTCCCTCTCATCCTTTCACTTGAGTTTTGACAGAAGAGACTGACCCTGACCTGGCTACAAGCTCCTGTCAGGGAGATTTAGACAGCAATGAGGATCCCCCTGAGACTCCTCTTTTCCAGACTAAACCACAATTTTAAGAATATGTCACTAATATACTGAGAAGTAACTTACATAGTCCTTTCTATATCTGATTGACCACAGATCAAGGAGAAAACTATTAGTTAGTCTGATCTTGGTTGATTTTTCTGAATTAATGGTCCAATTATTCATGGACATTGCTCCTTCAGAGGTGCACTCTCTCTCCTGACTGCTGAGTATGAGATGTAGAAGAAACAGGAGTAGTTTCTACTAGCACACACAGCATCCACAGTCAATCTGTAATATTTCACTCCTCTCTGGGCACACACTCCTCAGCTACCAGGGTACCAAGGAAAAACACCAAATCTCTTTGATCTCAGCAGTGTGCCATTAAAAAAATGGAAGCATTTGTAGAGATTAAGTTCTACATCCCCCACAGTGAGAATCAGAAGGGGCTCAGGCAGGTAAAAACTCACATTACTTTCAAGAAAAAGTGTTTCACCAAGTGTTGCATGGGAATACAGCTTGGGGAGTCACAATGACTGCATGCCTAAAGGAGTAAGGAATTTTGAGGCCCCTCAAGAACAAGAATATAATGGGGCTTATGATGTTTGGGAGTTTAAAATCAAACCTTTCTTATTTTTCTTTTCTTGACAAGTACTGCGGCCTGCTGAAAAATGGTCTGGAATTAAAGAACAAAATTATATCTAACTCCTTTATACAATAAAAAACATTAGGAATAGCAATTTTTTCCCTGTATTAGACTTTTAAGCAATCATTTATACAGCTGCTATGTGGTGACAACCTAATGGATCAGTGACACTCCCTGCACTGCTTGAGGTACTGTCTGTCCTTCTGAACACCCACTCTCAAAGCTGGTTTATTCCTCTCCCTGATCAAGTTCTATCCTATCAGTCTTCCTCTGCTCAGGGTGTTTTCCACATGACAATTCTGCAAAAGTGAAACAAGTTACTATGGAAAACATCCCCTTGTTTGCCCAAGAGCAAGTGGGGAATGCACTCTCAATGAACAGCAAAGCTCTGTGTCCAGTAGAGTCTGAGCTCATTCCAGGCACTGGGATGTTCTTTATTGCCCCTACTAGCAAGGGATTTTTAACAATACAGTAATATCAAGAACATTAAAACTGTCACAAAAACCATTCCAAAGCGTGCTTGGATGTCCTTAAAATAGGTCTTCTAATTGCTGTATTGCCTCTTTCTAGCAATAAATTCTAGCAGAATTCTAGAATTCTAGCAGGGAATTTCTAGCAGATACCTGGAAGGCAGGCATATGAATCTTATTAATAAGGATTAAAAGCTAGATTATCCTATCTGGACTAACTGCTGAGATGCAGATAGGCAGCAATGCATGGTGCAGATAACTATTGACAACTGGTTGTAATGTGATGCAGTTTTATCACACCTGAAGTAGAAGACAAGCTGAGGACTGGGAGCAGTCCTGGAAGATGATCCTTTCTAGACTTTTTTTTTTTTTTTCCCCCTAAGTCCCAAGAGGAAACCACAGGTTTTCCTTTTGCCTAATTAACCATAGTTAAAAATAGATGACTATCTGTACTAAGTAACTAGAGCTGTTTGACAAGACTTCTTTGGTCAAACAAAAGAACCCCTGAATCTTGTGGGGCTCACTGCAGTTTTATGTAACTGAAGATTTACTCTATTCCCCAGCTTGGGAAGAGCGAGACAGCTTGAGGCTGAGAAGTTGGGAGAGTACTAAAGAGACTTTTTTATCTCTGGTAAAAGTCCCTCATGTTCCAACCAGCACATCCTGTGCTTGCACCTGTGTGCCTGCCTCTGTCTGCATTCCCTTTTCTTCCTGTGCACTTTGTTCAATCCAGCCTGACACTCTCAAGCCTACGAGGAAGCAAATACCTTAAAACAAAACGCATTTGTACTTCTCAGCAGTTTCTTTGCTTGTCAAGCCTTGGCAGTGGCAGAGAAGAGCCATTCTGTGGGGACTGGAACTTGCTGTTGAAGGGAAGCAATCTGTGGATCCTGCTTAACAAACATTCCTGCTTTCTTGCTGCAGCCCTTGTCTTCCCAGGATTGTTCCTCAGCCCTTTGCTTCCTCTGCCTCCTCTTCCTCCATGCTATGAATAGTGTGAGCCTGGTGAGGCACTGGAACATATTTCCTAGAGAAGTTGTGGATGCTCCGTCTCTGGAAGCATTAAAGGCCAGGCAGAATGGGGCTTAGAGCCTGGACTAGTGGAAGGTGTCCTTGCCCATGGCAGACAAGGCTGGAACTCGATGATCTTTAAGGTGTCTTCCAAGCCAAACCATTCTGTGATTCTGAGACAGAACTCTCCAGGCTTTCCTAACCCACATGAAACACAAGGCTGTGTCATTAAATATTTTTCTTCTAAAATTCTCCTATTTAAGTTTATCACTTCCCTTTGAGACACAACTGCTCAGTTTTGCTCCACAGGAGCTACTATACCAGGACCTAGAACACGCTGCAGTAATTTTGGGCAGGCACCTGGTCCCTCCCGTTGCTGCCGTGGCAGCGTTCCAGAAGGGGATAACGCGCCCTGTGTCAACGCACAGACCTCAACGTGCCCCCACAGCCGCAGCCCTCGGTAAGGCCCCGCCAGACTCGGGCACTGCCCCAGGCCCCGCTCCGTTCCTCTGGCCTAAAACACGCCCGAGGCCGGCTGGACACTGCCCCCCGACACACGCGGAGACAGCGGGACAGGGGGCATCGCTTCCGCAGCATCAGACGTGACCTGCCCTTCCCTTCCTTCCGCCTTCCCCTCCTTCTCCCTCCCCTTTCCTTCCTCTTCCCTTCCCCCTTCTCTTCCCTTTCCCGTCTTCTTTCCCGCCAGTTCCCGGCGGGGCTACGGCGAGTGCGAAGGCACAAAACGCCTCCGGAGGAGGGAGCGGGGGGGCGGGCGGCGCCGGCCCCGCCCCCGCGCGCCCCTTCGGGGCGGGTGACGTCAGGCGCCTCACGCGCCGCTCCGCGCGTCACACGCCGCGCGCGCGCCGGGGCCCCCTCCCCCCTTCC